>UELU01145409.1:5085-138977 GCA_900490025.1 Megastigmus dorsalis | reverse complement strand
AAATATTTTAGAATCATGAAAAAAATTTTCCCGTAATATTTGAATATAAAAAATTCATAAAGTTGAAAATTTCCAAATCTTTTAACTTTTTTTCGTGAAAAACACGCCATTTTTTTTTGCAGGAGTATTTTAACAACAAATCAGTAACATCATTCGAAAGAACAGCTCAAAATATGTCGAAATATGTATTTTTTTTAGTTTGAAAAAAGTCTTGAAAAAGTTGTTGAAAATTCGGGGTCTTGGTCGTTAATGGGTTAATATAGCGAGAATATAGTATTTAAACGGTAGATTACTATATAGAATCATACTTTTATATCGAAGAACGAAACGTCTGTTTGCTAAAAAGATCACATTCTTGGCATGAAAAGCAAAAGTGAATCTTATTAATTTCTTTGACAAATAAGAAAATATGTAAAAGTGGCGCCCAAAATAAGTATAATACGTGACTCACGTGTAATATATAACTCTACATAAAGTCAGCGGTGCCCGTGGATTACCAAAAAAAAAACACACCTATACCGATTTTTCAATCCTGATATTTTTATTACAACCCTGCGCACGTCCAGAACAGAACCCGCGAGTATAACAAAGATTATTTAATTAATGACGTCGTTAACTATCGAACCAGCGCCAAGTTTCCTCTCTCTCTCTCGCTCACTCTCTCACTCTCTTTATTTCTCTCTATTTCATATCCCGGGCAATGGAAGCAACTGGCGTCGACGGGCAGGCGGCCTCCTTTAAAGTCCGCTTTTATTCATTTTCTAGGGGAAAGAAGAAAAGACCGGTGCGGCCGTAAAGATCATTAATAGACTGCTTTACGTTCGTTCTTTGGGTGCCTTCAAGCCGCGGGGTTGTATGAAATACGCAAGCGAACGCTCGCGAGAGAGAGAGAGAGTGAAACCTATGAAGTTACCTCTTCGCCTGCAAAGAGAGGTAAAAAGTCGTAAAGAGAAAGGAGAAGGAGGCGCGGACTCTGAGAATTTATCAGATTTATGAACTTGGAAGATAGCTGCGGTGAAAATATGTATATGTACGATGTACCTTTATTCCCCCGCGATGGTGAAAAATTTTAATTCGAGCGCGAGAAAGCGCGTTAATACACTCGTCATGTGTATATCTACCGCCAAACGACAAAAATACAAGTTTATGTATGTGGTAGGCTGCGGTTCTCCGATGCGGTTACAACTTTTCGATGCTCGCCAAAACCTTCCGAGGTCGTCGAAAAAAAAAGAAAGAGAGAAAGAAAAGAAAAAAAAAGTCAAACGTATATAGAAGAACCTCACGCGCGCGCGCGCGCACCGCCTCTCGAATAAAAGAGTTTCGGTGGCGCAACGTTAACCGTATATATATACGCCAGGGTTCCCATCGTTAACCCGCCTGACGTTGACAAGAGTAAAACCCATAATTGATGATTATGTCGAATATAGGCGTTCGGAGGCCCCAGTCGAGATATTAAAAAAAAAGAAGAGTGAGAGAGAGAGAGAGAGGAAAAAAGTCAGTCTAGCGGTAGCGGTGGCTGATATACGATGTTCGCATTCCTACGCAATATTCGCACGATCCACATGTATATTATACGCGCGGGCGCGAGCTCTGCGGCCGCTATACATTAAAAGACAATAAATTATGCTTTCTAAAATAAGAGCTGTGTGCGTGTGTGGTTATTATCGGCGGAACGCGAGAGTCAACAATTTCCTTGTGCCTTAGCGAATTTGGAAGCTGAATCGCGACGTAAGATGAGCGGCAAAAGTGAAGTCTGTAAGCGACAGGCGCCAATGCGCTTCTCACTCATTGCATTACGCCCATATATAATCACGCCCATTTCGATTGCGTCTACAGTTTTTGTATACAAAAGTTCGATTATCAAAGTCACATTTGCATCGTATAAATCATTAATATACCGAGTTGCCGATCTCTATCAGCTCGACAATTGTTACGAATGCATAATTAATAAAGGTTATATAATGCCATTGTTTTTTTTTTTTTTTTTTAAGGAATATACGCGATTTGCGTGCGAGCCGCCCGATTCTGTAATCCTTTATCCTTTTGAAACTAATAATTCACTTATGGATACGTATATTGAGCTTTATCTTAACGGAATATCATGGCCGTTGCATTACGAATCGTTGCACGTGTGATTTCCACTCTCTCGCACGAATGAAAAAAAATGTAAGCTATATAATAATGACTAAACGTGTATACACGTCGCTTTTTGTTCTATATAAAATTTATGGTACATTTTTAAGTCGAATAAAAGTTCAGGCCAAGTATGCGTGAGTCTTTTTTTTTTCGCGGCCAGCAGCATGTCTAATGGACTCTCGAGTGCTTTTATACATATATATATATATCGGCATTTTACGGACTCACTGTCGATACATACACGCACACACAACTTTTTCTTGCGCTCACGCGTTTGTGTCCCTTTTGGCGAGTGTTGCATATGCAACTCTTCTGTATGTGTGTCTGTGTAACGAACGCTTCGTCACCTTCACGTCTCTCACTCACTCTTTCTCTCTCTCTCGTACTTGCAAACGTCATACACGTATGTTCCACTTTCGTTTTGATACTCTCGCGCGCGGCTTTAAGACGTGTATATGCTTATGTACATATATACATGCTCTTTCATAAAGTGTTAAATTTAGAATGCGTCTGTGTGCTAGGAAATATATTCTGTGTTTGTTTTCATAAACAGTAGATTTGATGGTAGAAGGTGAAAATATTATTTATGAAATATTGAAAATCGTTAATAATTATCTGCGCAACACGTGCAAAAAGAATAAAATATCAATATTAATTTTGAGTATCAAGTGGCCGTATCAGACTTTATAATTTTAAATGTGTGCGAGTTGACAAAATGGAACGATTGATAACTAACATATGGTGCGAAAGTTGAGCTTATACCAACTTGAACATAAACTATATAGTCTGCATGAAATTTTGTGCACTTTTTACAAGCATTCCATTCATAAGAAAAGTACCGAAAAAATATCTTTTCACGCATCTCTATATTATCTGTATATGAGCATGCACGTGTGTACAGATCACGCAATTATCCATTCACCGTCATTCGCAACATCGCATATAATACGCATCATGACTTTATAAGTAACACAAGGCTACCCTGCGATTATCGCGCGCATCTCGGCCGTTCCAAATTCCCCCCAAAATCAACTTCCACAATGCTCGCGTCTCCTCGCTTTTAAGGTGCGATATCGCGAACACCCGAGTGCACAAATCAAGGGATTCACGCCCTGTTGGCACTGCGCAGACGTACATATAAACCCGCAGCCGGAAATCTTGAAATTCATTAGCGCCGACAGGTTCGCGCGCACCTACTTTGAATTGGCTCGTGTCCTTCTCGTACACCGCACGCCAGTATTTAACGCGTGTATATGCATTATACTCGCGCGCACGCGGTGGATACAATAAAGAAGATAAGCGCGGCGGCGGCGGCGGCGTGCTGCTGCGGCAGATCGTCATTGGCGTCGACGACGACGACACCGAATCTCCTCGAAGCTGCTGCCGTGGGACGTGTGGTGTGCGGGAGCGAGAAGAGGGAGAGAGCGAGAGAGAGAGAGACCTTCCGAGAAGGGAACCCCTGTGCCCGTCACGCCCAACGGACTCAACCAGAGAGTGAGCGAGAGAGAGAGAGAGCGTCACGGCACATTTGTAATATTTCCACGTTGGAGTTTCGAGCTCTCTCTCGCTTCGCTTCACGAGTCCTCTCTTTCTCTCTCTTCGCCTTCTCTTCCTTCGCCTCCGTCTCTCTCTCTCTCTGTCTCGGCTCTTGGTTCGCGCGGCCCTCCTGAGCATGCAGCGCGTATAATACGCACATGGTGTGCCGCGCGCGCGCGCGAGAGGCTCCCACGACTCATGCCTCTCGTTCGGTCGTTCCCTTGGACCTCTCTCTCTCTCTTTCTCTCTCTCGCTCACTCTCGCTCGGCTCGGTTATATCTTGGACCAGACTGCAGTATATAAGAGAGTTGCACCTTCGCCTTGCGTGTATATATGCGTGTGTGTGTGTGTGTGTGTGTGAGTCTGTGTTGCTGCATCATCGCTCGGTCTTTTATATTACACCGATTTCAGAATTCGCCTGATGGTGCGCGCAGTGTATATATATATACATATAATATGTACGAGAGGATCGAGCTGCTGCTGCTGCTGCTGCGGCCTCGTCTCCCCGTCTCTCTCTCTCTCTCGCGCTCGCGCGAGTAAAGAGTTTGCGGCGCGCTCGCCATGCAGTAAGATACGACCGGAGATATACCGCCTTCCTTCACTCTTCTTTTTTTTCTTTTGCATTTGGATTTCTGCGCGCGCACGTGAGGAATTTTTTGGCGAATTATTATTAACGGTTCTTGGGAGTGCGAGATACGGAATAAGCGCGGAGATTTTTGGCTGTTGAAGGGATACGTGCGGGACCAAAAGTGCATCGAGCATTGGATCCCGTACTCATGGTTCTGGTCCTATATATAGTGCTATAGGTATGGATAATGGTATATTAATTTGATTATGAACAATGTATCGAAATGATTTTGCAAAGGTGGTAACGTTGGCCGATGGAGTATAGTTTTATACACGAATCAATTGTATGATGGTCATCGTGTTACGAGCACATAAATGGAGATTTTGATCAAGTAAAAGAGGCATCGCTATCACATTGCCAGCTGTTTATTCATTTTAGGGAATGTACATTGCCGATCCGTAAATGATTTAGCAATTTTTGTATTTTATTCACTTTTGTACACCTTCAACGTTTATTTACTGTTTACTACGCGTAAATGTATTTGGTAAATATCCATGGATAACAGGAATTATTTTCCTAATAACAAACGAGTAGGATTTAATTTATCTTATTTATAACGTTATAATATACATATTTTTTATATGTAATAATACATCTATAGCCGTCGCGCCACGTTTATTTATATTATCCATTGCCGAAGCGTTACATTAGAAATATTAAAAATTTCTACTACAATATTTTATAAATAACCATGCGATAATTGTCGAAAACATAGAAAAATACTTTGTATACCGCTGTCTTATATTCTTTTTAAGTGTATTTACCCATACGCGCCTGCAATTCGCAAATTATATTTTGACAAAGTCAAAGGCCTGTATCGGCGCTCGAAAGGAACAAAAAGAGAGAGAGAGAGGAGGGAGAGATCGCGGCATCACTGTTAGAAGCGCGAAAAAAAGGGTGTCCGCAGGTAATTCGTTACCCGGGGCACAAGTGATTTTTCACAATGGACAAATGGCGTATAGCCGTGTGACTGGCGTTCGTGTGGTCTTCTCTCTCTCGGTCTCTCGGCTGCACCAACTCGAGCCGCACTCCTACAATGCAAAAGATCGGCCATTGCGCGTGACGAGGCCGTATCGGGGGTTCGCGCGCGCGCCCGCGTGAAATCAAACACTTCCTCTACCCGCTCGATTTGCTCACCGCCTTCGATATGGGCCCCCCGAACCTGTACTTTTTTGCCCACAACCCCGAGAGAGAGAGAGAGAGCAGCTCTTTTTCACCCAACTCTCTCTCTCTCTCTCTCTCTCTCTCTGTCTCTCTCTGTCTGAGAAACTTTGACTTATTGGTACTTCGGTGTAGGTGTATTATACGATCGCCAAGCGCGGAGAGAGAGAGAGAGAGTTTTTTAATCGAACTGGTTTAGTTGGCGTCCAAGATATGCAGGAATATAAATATCATGTTATACCGGTAGGCTTGTACGAAAAGAAAAAAAAAGATCGGGTGGCGACCAGAGAGCGAAGAATAAGCAGTGGCATGGGCCGCTACCTGCACACACACACACACGTGCACTGCACACGTACACACATGCATTATACACCTTCCGATCTCGTTTGGTGCGCGCGGCCTTTTTAATCGCATTATCCCCCGTGCGTATCGGTGCATTTGAATAATAATGCCGCTTGAATAATCGCCGCGTATCGTAAAGTATTCGCTAATTGAACTTTTCAATGGAAATTCTCTGCGGCCGGGCACGCCGCGCGCCGATCGACCGTGCGAAAAGTGTTTGGATTGTGTAGCGCACGCGACGATTTTTTTAAAATTCTTTTTTTTTCTGCATAACGAGCGCCTGGCGAAAAGTGCGATTCCGGGGTGAGATGATGGAGTGCGAAATCGGAATAAGATCGTAAACGATTTATCTTGAAGGAGATCGATATAATGTGTTTGTCCTGGTAAAAATTGAATTTCAGGTTTTTTTTCTTTTTCTGAACGCCGCATCCTGTTGGCTTATTTTTTTTAGAAATGTGATTGGTATACCACTAATTTTCTCAAAATTTATGCATTAAACGGTAATCCACTTCGCAAGATCCTATTCGGTTTTTTTTTCTCGTAAATTTTTACCAACGTTGATGACAATGTTGCTTTGGACATATACCACATGATCTATACGATATAACGAAAAAGAAAAAAGTGAACTAGGATTTTCATCTATGATCGCAATCCTCGAACGATGCTTATTACACGGTGTAACGCCATTTCTCTTCCATCATTCATAACAAGCTAATATAAAAAAGAAACGAAAAAAGAACAGCGCGATTACAATGTAAACCCAACTTAGCGACACAAAATCTCGCTGTATCCGAAAAGGAAAAATCCACCAATCAATAATAAACGAAGCTGCATTATACACATCCCAAAACTGAGTATAGATGCAGCAGCGGTGGCCATAATCGGCCGCTTCCTACAACGCCCGAAACCGATCTCTCTCGCGCGCGCCGGACGCTAATAATAATTTTCGAGTGAGCCCGAGCGACGCACCGCACAGGCAAATAGCCCTCCCTCTCTCTCTCTCTCTTTATCTCTGGGCCTCATTATCGTCGGGGTCCCCGTCTCGGCTGGAACGCTTTCTGCCCCCCTCGCGCGTATAATCGACTGGGGGTAATACCGTTTCTCCGACTCGTCGGGCCGCCTCGCAGACTATAAGAAAGAACGCCCTACGGGGGGATAATCGTATCTAGACGCCGATAAACTCGCGCTAATATCCGGCCTATCGCTCTTTTAGCCTGTCCTTGTAGTTTTCTGCGGCGCCCCGACTGCCCTACGCTCCGCTGCTTGCGCAAATATATATATATATATATATGTAAGTTGAAGCTCGTTTGCGAGTGTTAATATCGAATAATGATATTCCGGTGAAAAAGTAAGTTACATCGTGTACGATCTTCGATTAAACGCCTGATGCATCCGTTGTAAGTATTGAAATTTTCACGTGTGCGACGCTCGTTAAAAGTCTTATATCCTGAAAACAGGTTTCTTTTAATTAGTCATCCCAATAGAAAATACCTTGGAAGGGAAGTGACGGAAGATAAATAGAACGGATAGATGCAAAATTCGCGCTAAATTATCAAGCGGTGTGTGTGAAAATTTCCAAGATTACGCGAAGACATAAAACCATTGATTGATCAATGTCCGATAAAGAGACAAAGTTGACTTTTAATATCTCGTAAAGTGTTAAACACATATTCCGTGGCTGTTTTAACGTTAATCGCGCATTTGATCTACTTTCCATACAAATGAATCATTTACATTTTTAAACGTCTGGCTAATTGCGATTGACTGAAAAGATCGCATTTGCATTGTATTCTTCAGTTTGTAACATTTTGCATTCCGACACAATGTGCGATGTAAAGATTCCTCTTTTAAAAACCGAACGATACTTGCCGTCTAAACTTCCTATATATATATATACATATTAAAACCTACATTCAATATATCCCAAGTGTTTCTGTCATAAATTATCCGATACTCCGTTATTCACATTTTGGGCCACTTTTTTCAAGTTTGCGCACCAACGTCAAAAACTATAAAATTGACGAAATATCATCCGACAAAAAATCGTCACGAATAGAGAATATATATTCGGCATTCAAATTACACGCTGGCCGATAGTTTCGATAAAATTTGAATTTCAAATTTCGCAGCGCCTATCGACGCATAATAAGGTTGTACACGCTATATATGTTCGATATGCCTTTCACCGCCAGGCTATTATACACTCATTGATGAGCGCCATTCAGGGCAAAATAAACAACTTTCTCGCTGTCTCATATTTCTTCTACATATATACAATTACAGTACATTTAAAAATGAAAAACAAAAGTTTCCACAAACTAATATTGTCCCGTCGCTCTTTACTTACAAAGTTCGCAAGGATTAGCAGAGCCGCATCGACAGCCGGCTAATCCAGTTACACACGCGTACACCCCGTCCTAATCGCACACTATATTCGTTACGAACTCCTCCTCCCCGCGGATAAAGAACCGAGCACTACCGCAACACGCACATGCAGCACGACACGCGAACCGTCGACACGGCGAATCGCTTATCCACATAGCCGCGCGGATTTCCGCTCATCGTCGCGGATGGCACATATCATCGCCTCGTCCCTTTACACGCTGCATCAAGAGCTTCTCGCCGCTCGGCGCCTATGCCTGCGGTAGCAGTGGCAGTGCGTACACTCGTGGAGATCGCGCGAAGATGCGCTCGGTGCACGCACACAGGGCCGCGAGCTGATGAATTTTTCATATCGGTATATATACATATATATACACGCAAAGCGGCAGGCCTCGTAAAGTACGACGACGAGCTCGTTATAATGCCGAGGCGCGCATCAAGAGGCCGCTGCGACGATTCGCCTCTCTCCCTCTCTCTCTCTCTCTCCGTGTTACAACCATGTATATTCGCGAGGTTGAATCTGTATAACGGGGCCCAGTTAAAGTTCGGCTTATTTATGTTAGCAGCGGCGAAAACTTTTGCGCGAGTCTGCAGCGTGTGTGCGGTAGCGGCGCATGCACGAGCTTTTTAATTGCCGTACGAGCAGCTCGACGTGCTTTTTATTCCATTAGGAGCTGAATTCCACAAAAAAAAACCGATAGCTGCGTTGTGTTTTTTCCCCTTTTACAAGCGGTCTTAAATTGGTTCGCATAGCCTATATTGAAATGTTTCGCTGTTCAGGTCGTGGGTTCTGGGCTTGTGTATAGATGCATTTTACGAATGGTAAGAGAGGTTCGAGTAATGTATTTATAGGTCCTGGGTTAAAAGTGCATGAAAATTGTAATTAACTAGAGCGAATTGTTAATCTGACGAGGAGGGGAAAACGATGTTCGTTTATCCACAAAACTTTTAAAATATTTTTTTAAGATATATTACGAATGATTGAGTTTATTGGGTTCTGCGATTTACATATTCGATACATGGTAGTAGAAATCGAAGAATTCGATCAGACCCTTATTTACAATCATGATTAATCATATCCGTGCAGTACTATATCTATATATGACGCCTCCAATATCGTTTATCCAACATATACGAAATAATAAGCATTCATAAACACTTAGAACTACTTTAATAATACCTGCTAATACATTGCATTTATCGTTAAATGGAGAAAAAGGAAAACATATACAAATTTTACTTCAGAGAAAGAAACTCGCGCAAGTTTTGTGTATTGGAACCGGTCGATCGCTCAATAGTAAATAACTCGTAAATGATACACTTCTTTCAACGATCAAACACACCACATTCGAACTATATGTATATCCTTATACACACCAATCCAAAAAAATATTCAAGTTCGTACATTCGAACACATATTAAACCCCTCGCTTCATTCATCCCACCAATTAAGACGACTCATCGTTCGACACATTTCCAACGTTCCACTAAATATTACCCAATCCTAACAACGATCCTCGCGGTTTTTCTCCCACGCGGATATATCTATACACGCGCCATCTCGTCACAATCGAAACGACGTTATATATAGGTATATGCATAGAAAAAAAAAAGACACGAAGCGGCAGCTGCTACACAGAGCAGAGAGACCGAGATCCGCGGCGCTGAGGTGAAAAACGCTAATTCACACAATGACGCGATTCGCGTCGCAGTTTTGTCGATCCGCGCAACGCTCGCGCTCTATACATCGACTATCGCTCCGCAACCGCGCGTCCTATACACACCTCTGTGTTTCTATTTTTTTTTTTCTACCTTTTTTTTTTCGTCCACCGGAAAAGAACAATCGGCCGAGCATTTTTTTTCTCCTCTCCGCGCCATTACACCTCTACGTACATACACACACACACACACACACACAGACTGACAGAGAGCTACAATAGCGAGCGATAATATCGTCGTTTTTGTCAAGCGCGGTGTCGAAGCGACGGTCGACGGCGGCTACTGCTCGCGGAGAGTTTCGGCTTCTGGCACAGAGCAATTCTCGCGGAAACTTTTCACCGCGTTTTCACGCTCGCTGCCCACCGGCAAAAAGGATCTCCTACGCTCTCTCTCTCTCTCTCCGCAGCAGAGCCATAGTCTTGCGGTCCAGAGAGTCTGCTGCGGTACGGCGGACGACGGCGGTGTGTCCTCGCAGCCTCTGTCTCTCGCGCGGCCCAGCGCCCCGTGAATGTCAAGGACTCGAGGCGATTCGACGCGCACGCGGGGATTGCGGCTATGTATATAACCTCGGCTCGCTCGCGCGGAGACATTACGCGCGGCTGGTATGTACCGCGGACTCTCGTGTCCCGCTGGTGCGTGTTTCGGAGAAAAAGCTCCGGTCATCGCTGATAAATAGTGTCGTCTCTCTGTCGCTCGATCGATCGATTCGCCCGCGCGTTAAAAACCGTTCGATCGTCGTATATATATATATAAATTAACGATTCGTATATGCGATATATACGCGAATCTCGTAAGTGCGTTATACGTACTAAGATGCCATCACGGCGCATTAAACAATAATTCCGCACCGTAATTCAAAACACCGATTAAATTTGAATGTTTATCACGTCTTAAGGAACGAATCCCGCGCATACATATTACATAATGACGCGTTTAAATTCAATGTATTATCACCGTATAATCGGGCGCTCGTCGCGTAATTCCATCGCTCCTTAATACCTAAAGACACTCGTGTCCACCGTACGGTGTACAAAGTACGTTTGTTCTGCCACTTTATAATTTAGCCGAGCTGCCGGTAATCGTCGGAGGCGATCGGGCTAATTTTTAATCGGTTACAAAGGAGGAGCGAAGAGATCATCGACAAGGAACGCTCCGCACGCGCGCGACACACACCGCAACTATTTAGAAAGATACCATCTCTGATGGCTGCTCACCGTATAAATATATATATATACACATACGTGTATATAGAGCGGCCCTCGGTCGATAAGATCGGTGGGATGCGCGTGAAGGAAAAGGTACTCACTTGAAGAAGTCGTTCCTGCAGAATAGCTTGGCCTCCCTCGAGAAGCACTTCTCCTGCAGGGGATTCCTGCAGTCGCAGCAGCGCACGCAGTCCGCGTGCCAGGCACGGTCCAGCACGTTGAACAGGAACTTGTCCATAATCGGCTTGTCGCATCCCGCACATGACAGGAGCATCGCCAAACCACACCTGCCTGCAACGATCGGAAGAAGAAAAAAAAACGACCAGTCGCTTCAGCTCTCACAGTTTTTACGACGACGACGACGACGACGACGACGACGACGACGACGGAATATCGAGGGAGGGAGGCTGTTTTTTGCTTTTGTTGCGTTCTCGCTGCGGATTCGCATGCACCCGTTAGGTTTTTTTTCCTTTCGACTAATCCAATTTGTGCGGTGAGGAACAAAAGTTCTTTGACGTGAGTAGAGTATAAAGTATTTTTCATATCATATGTGAATAAGTGATGGCCAAACTGTTCGACTTGGTAACAAATATTTTGCTTGTGTTTCAATTAATGTTATATATATTCGAAAATAAAGCGATAGTGAATTGAAATACTTATATACTTATTGTCTATACTTTCTTATTCGTCACCGCAGAAAAGGTGCGCATGCTTTTAAGTCGTGCATATTGTATTAGAAGAAATTTCGCATGCATATATACTTTTACACCGATCACAGCAATAACTCACAATTATTGTACAATAATATTTATAATTGCATCTTTTAATATTCTAGCAACGGAATTTTGTATGGTTGCATCGTAAAGCCCCGTACTTGCAATATCGTGTAGAAAAACGTTTTTATCGTTAATTTGTCATACATTTCGATTGACATTAAATAAACCTCTTTAATTTTGTTTTCAAAATAAGGTTATCACAATTAATGTGCCATGAAATGACTTATGCAAATAGTACAATACTCTATAAGCCACATTGTAACTATAAATAATACTGTACAAGACAGCAACCGGAATATAAAACGAGTCGTGATAAAAAAATAATTAAATAATTTATCCAAATAATACAATTCTATCAAGTGACTATGGGATACCACAAATATGTTTCAAACAATACATTTCAATTTCGCTAATCCGTAAACATAAGAATAGTTTGACTGATTTTTCGAATAATATATACTAATCGTGTTTAATTACTTTTTAAAATCTATATTTTATACATAAGATAAATAATAAGATCAGGTCTGTTATACAAATCATTGTTTGAAATACGCTAGAACCCATTTAAATTAACGTTGTCTTTTAAGAAAGTTTAACGGTATTGAATATACATACATGCGTTATACACAAATTGTTACGTTAAAATAAGAGATTTATTAAAATTATAATTTACATGAAATGATATAAACTGAATATGCATTATGAAATTTGACCTTTACATATATTTTATATACTCATTTCAATAGACTTATACTGGACACGCGCAGTGATTTAAACTACTTCAACTGTTTCTGAAATGTTGTTTGTGAAATTTCATACGAGTTTTGATCTCTTATGCAAAAAAAAGAACTGCTGATAATTCTAAAATTACATAGCTATTTTTTCATTTAATTTCTTTAAGTATACACGTATGTTATAATGACACGTTAAAGTGACAAATTCACGAAGCAAAACACATTTTAATAAATGTGCATAATTTCATACATAGGTAGGTACATTGATTCAAATGCGTGTACTAACTTATCATTAGTTGCACACGAGATATACGCGTTGAATTTTTATATATATATTTAAATAACGAAAGCACATTCGTTCTTCATCTTATGAAAACACATCCGAAAGGATTCATTGTAGCTTTAGCAAGAAGGAACAAGACTATATCGTAGCATTCGCCATAGCGTCAATGAAAACCAGTTAAACCTTCTCCATTCTCGCATAATATTACACACATGCAGCTACGTGCCAATATATACATCCATCTATCGCTATGCAGAATATGAAAAAAATAACAAAAGCATTCGCTCGAAGCATAAGCCCAACGACTTAACTTCAGAAATCAATAAAGACTGCGCTCGAAGCGGAGACAAAAAAAAAGTGCGTCGCACGTACACGTAAACATCGGGCGAGCTCGAATTTATCTTTGCAGGTTATAAAAGAAGAAAGAAAGAGAGAAAAAAAATGTTCCGACTCGCAGCGCGAGCGCCGGCTTATCGCCATCGCGCAGCCCTATGAATTTTTTACCACTTCCTTCAATGGGCGGAGCCCGACAAGAGTCCGTACCAGCAGGCCTGTCAACCAAACAAACCACCCTCACTTTCTCTCTCTCTCTCTCTCTCTCCTTCTCCCTCTGTAGTCTAACACCAACCCACCTACATACCCTTGACTTCGATCTTGCGCAGCAACCCCATCAGCGATTTGAATAGCACACGAAACTTTTGGAGAAGCCTCCAAGGGAATAGTTGAACTTGAACGATTTTTAAAACTCTCGTCTTGACTTTGGCGAAAACCAAAGTGGCTTTTTCATTTTATTTTCGTTTGCGGTAAAAATATCGAATCTCTATACATTTATTTACGCGACACAAAATATAAATGCTTGTATAAATGAATTTTATATTGTTTTCGGGCAGACGCATGTTTATTTTAAAAACAAATCGTTAAAGTAATTTTCATACTAGAATTTTGCAGCTTCAGCGTTTTTAATGAAAAACTAATCCGAGATATATGTGTTAACGTTGTTTTTATCAAACTTTGCATAGCTATACATAGATTTGAAATATTTGCCGAATCATTAGAAATAAATTATTGACCCTAATCCTAATCTGATAGGCACTAAAATAGAATTGTGAAATGATGTTGTTCAAAATAATAGCATCCAATTTATACGATTCGCACTTGAAATCGAAACTAGCCGAAAATGGATTTTTGGTTCGAATGCATATATTGCACATTGGAGGTAATTAACGTGAACCGGTGGCGATTATATTCATTAATTCAACCTTCGCTATGATTGTTTCTGCACAAAGAGAGAATACACTAGCTCGTAATGCACAATTTACATAAAAGATGAAATTGAAAATAACCTGTTTGTATCTCTCTTGAATTATAGGGTCATTGTGAGGCAGGCCATTTATTAAAACTTTATCTTGCATTAAATGCTGCGTGTCTATAGATATCTATATATACATATATAGATATATATGTATATATGTGTATGTGTGTGTGTGGGCACGTAAACTTATGTATGAGAACAAGTGTAAATAACAATTTCGAGCAATCCATCTTGCGCATGGTTTTATTATTAGTATTTATAATATTATAAAGCGTTGAAATCTGTTTTGGAATCAAACGAAATCAGCGAAGCTAAATTCAAAGTTAAATGTGCTGTTTGCAGATATGATTTACATTTTTTTAGTTTATGCAAATATATTATAATTAATTCATTCCGGTTACTCATATTTCCATTGTTTATATATATCAGCAAATGAAATCGTAAAAGGTTTATTTTTTATATCGATTAAGGCATGGTTATACATTCTTCATTTATTATGCAAACAAAAGCTACGTTCATTAACTGTGAACTTATTGATTAATTAACGCCGCAAAAATGCAGGTATTACAGTTTCTGGATATTAAAATTTGAAAACTGTCAATAAATGATACGGTTGATAAATCGATTATTTTACAATGTAAACTACTCGCGACTCACTTTAGACCCGACTATTTACACACGCACATTTATTATGTATTTGAATTATACAAGATTAAATGAAAAAATTAACCGAGAGCATTGATGCGAATTCATTAAAAATTAATTTACATTAATAATAGTTTTTATATCACTATCAGGCATAAACTTAGATAAAAACACGTCGGCATAAGTTGTGAATGTTTTTTTTTTAATAAGTGTGTTTTACTCCATTTGTTGATTAACATAATCGAGAAGTTCAATATGTTTACGAATTGTGAAACTAGTAACGTATATGAAAGAATCTAAGAAAACTAGTTATTTAAATTATGCTTCGGATCGAGCGTGTAGACACTTCATAAATTCATCGAACTGTACAGTGGATAAAACATATTGGATTAATTCGATGATTAATTTATAATCTTTATATGCAGTACTAATCAATAATTGTGCTAGACTTTTTTTTAATAATTGCTACATTAAATTTGTTTATTTACCCGCGCCTATTTGCCTTTGCACTAAAACAATCAAAGTCAAAGGTATAATCATGACGCGCGATAACCGATTCGATCACTTTCATTATTATAACATCAAATTCAACAACAATGGTAAAGAACGCGACACCGAATAGCCAATGTATCAATCGGATGAAGCCATTGAGTAGTCGTCCTTGTATTCGCAAATCTCGCCGAGCCAAAAACTCCAGAAACGCATCGGAGCGAAAAAAAGGCCACATTAACAAATACGCACGCACGCGTTGAGCTGACAAGCACCGCTTTAACCACATGCGACACATGCAACAAAAAAAAAAGAAAGACAAAAAAAACCAGGCAGGAAGGCGACACCGAGTAAAAAAGAGCAAATCTAGCAAGCAAACAGCAGTAGCAGTAGCAGGGATCATAGAGGCGTTATAGAGTTATGGGGTGTGTGCGCTTACCTATACCTATGTTGTGAGCCTGTGTGACGGGCAGGGGCGCGCAGCAAGAGGCCCCGAGGGTGGCTACCCTTATCCGGGGGGCGCCTTGCGCGACCCCCCCAGGGGCCCCCAGACCGGGCCCTTGGGCCCCGTAGCCCTCCACCTCCCCAGCCGCTAGTGCGGCCGTGCCGCCGCCACCTACCCCCACCACCGCAGCAGCAGCCGCCTCGGTGGGCCCGGCCTCCGCGGGCCCGTAACGGCCGAACGCCCCCGAGGGCCCCAGCGCTAGCACCCACTTCTACCAAGCGCCCCCGGGTCACCCCCGTCTCTCTCTCTCCTCTCGAGCAACCCCGCAGGCGCGTACTCGCACCGTCTGCCACCCCCTCTGCACCGTCTCTCTTTCGCTCTCTCTCTCTCTCTCTCTCTCTATCTCTATCTATCTCTATCTCTCTCTCTCTCGCACTCTTTCCCTCTCGCTCTCTAAAAGCAAATCCTCTCTCTCTCTCTCTCTCGCACCAATGCAAAGGCTCTTAGCGACGCGAACTCACACTGTTGTCGTCCTCTGTCCTCCGATCGCCGGATCCTCGGCCACCACCACGACTGCCACGTGCAGCAGCTGCAGTCACGGCGACGCGAGCCGTCGGAGCAGCCGGCCGCCGCAACCTGGGCATTCGAGCCTTTAGCCGGCGAGCCCTTCTATGCGAGTCACCCCCGTCTATCGCTCGCGCACTCGACGCTGGCTCCCGTTTGACCGCGCCACCGAACGACCCCGGCTTCGTCACCCCTTGTCTCTCTTCTCCCTCGCACTCCCTTGGGCTCTCTCGACTCACTTCCTGGTGATGTCCGCCCTCATCGTCGCCCAACCGATGCAACACAAACTCGCTCCGGCACTTGTCTGAACCTTGTCTCGAGGCTGTCGGCTCGCCTATTATATATATATGCTTCCTTCGCGCACTGTTATACAACCGAATTTTCTGCGTGGCAAGGATCGATGCTCGAGCACACTCGGGGGGGGGGGTTATCTCTCTGAGTTTCTCTCGGGGTTTTTCTTTCCAAACACACGCGCGGCTGTCCTCTCGGGATGTCTACGTATACATGTATACGTTCAACGTAGGGTTATAAATCGGGTGGGCAGCTGTTCGCGCGCACTGCTCGCTTAGAGTTCGCCAGCCAACTGGCTGTCCGCACCTGCGAGAGAGCGACGAGGCCGCAGCGCCAGCGACGTCCGCCGCCACCGCCGCCGTGCAGGGAGGAGAGACGCGCACGGAGCATCGCTCGGCGCGCCTAAACTCCCCCCACCACCGGGTCTCGCCCGACCCGCCGAGCTCGCCCATTGGCTGCCCGAGCACTTGCCCCGCCCACTCGGCGCTCTTCACCCCGAGCGCGCCGCTCCGATTGGCTAGTGCCGCTACTGGGGGGGCGGACCCGACCCCCTGCTCACCCGCCAGACATGGCTGCCGCCGCGCCGCGCGCCAGAGAGAGACGGAGCGAGCGGCTCGCGAGAGAGACGAAGCGATGCTGCTGCTGCTGCTTCTGCGCGCGCGGACTATTATACGTATACGTGTAGCGATGTTCACGAGCGGAGCTCTTCTGGGTGCGCATGCAGGGCTCGTGTACGTGTATCGCAACCTATACTAGGCTTTCGATTCTTATTTTTTATTTTTCATCCTCTTCTTCCTCCTTCTCCCAACCCCCTTGCGCCATGCTGACAGCGAGATTCTGGGTAAACTTTTAGGTAATGGTGAAATTTGCGAGAGAGAGATGCGTACGTTCAGGAATCTTTGGAGCGATGCACCGAGAGATATGCGTGTATATATACATACGTATGGGTGCGTGTGTTGGAAGAAGAGCGGAGGGGTTGGAAAATACTGGTACGGGGGTGGATGATGGGTTCGCAGTACGCAGCTGCGAACAGGTTGAGAGAGAGAGAGAGAGAGAGAGAGAGTAGAGCTTTGATATCGCGTTCTCTCGGCGCTGGAGCATTTTCACTTCGGCGGAAAGTTTCTTTATGCTGCTGCCCACGCGCGCCGCGACCAAGTTTTCATTTTGCAAATTGAAATGTGTCGGGAATTCGTCGGATAATATGCTTTTATTGATTTGTCCTGTTGTTGGTAACTTGTAGGACACTTTATTCTTATCGGAGTTTTGCATTATATAGAGCTATGACGATTCGTTCGCAAACTTTATGTTTGGATTGATATAGTTGATATTGTATGATTTGAGCTAGTTGCTAACTGTAGAATTTTCATATCGATCTGATAACTTATTTGCAGGTTCGTCGAGGGAGCAGATGCACTCTAAAAGTTTCAAATTTCAGATCAGAAATAATGAAAATTTGAATAATTCATCAAATTATGTAAATTTGTCTGTATGCCATATAGCTTAATACATAATTTTATTATCGAGAAATATTTTGAATGCAAAAGTTCTAAAATCTGTAGTTCGTGATTTCATCTCTTATATCTCCTAATTTAAAATTAATACAAATCAAATATTGAATGAGACAGTAGATTCGTGCCGAGTACGGTAAGACACCTATTCTAACGAGACTTCCATTACGTCTCTTTAACGTTACTTTTCTCAATGGTCCAATTTTTGATACCTATGCCTTCCTTTTTATAACATTAAAACGTGAAGTTCGTATTCTAATAAATTTTTATACCTTCTGCAACATTTCGCGCATAGCAGAGCTGTACCTGAATTGCCATCCAGCCACAGCGCAACTTGTTATATACTCTATTGGACTCAAATTGACTGAAACAAGAAGTTTTTCAAACATCTAATAGAAGATTTTGACTTTTGGCATAGTAAATAAAACTTCGGCATCTGCAGCTGCAAGTTTCAAAGAACTACTTTCAAATATATATAATTTGGATTACTTATTATAGAGTAATCTTACATTCAACGTCAACTTATATTCGTATGTTAAAAACCATCATAGCATTTGATTCTCACGGATTCTGTACTACTGCGTGTAGCCGCAGAGCAACAGCATCACGCCATTAGTGAGCACAATACTCTTGCATATATAAATAAATTACTGTACTTTAGGTCGCAAGGAAGTAATTTTATTAATTTGCTATAGTACTATATAAACAAAGAATATATATATTGTTCCGAAAATTGCACAAATTGCGCAATAGCATTCAATATTTAAAAGAGTAAAAGGGAAAAAAGATTTGAAACTTTTATTTTCCACATAGTTAGAATGATCTTGAAACTAATCGAGTGTCCTCGTTCCAGAAAATATATGCACATCTAAACAAATAATTTTATTTTAGAAAGTAATTGAATTGCTTACCATATACGAGAGTTTACTCATCGACCTCTATACGTAACTCGTATAGTCAAATTTCAAAACTTCTGCGCATTAAATGTACAAACGGACGCTGTCCAATTTTGAGAAAAAGTACAACCTTGCACAAAGCACATAATTTCATATTTGAATAATACCTACAGCAAATAAATACATTACACACGCATAATATTTCAGGCATTCGTCATTCATCAGACCGCACCAAGTAGAAAACTCCAAGGAAAAAGTAAAACTAATACCGTATACCCAATCAGATCGATCGCACACCAAAGATCCAAAAATGCTAGTTGCACATCGCAAAAGATTTCGTCAAAAAAGTGTCTCTCTCGCGTTCCTCCCTCCCGCCCAGTGGCGCGTCGTCGGCAGATATCGATCCCGCACGCGAATTCCTCGCGTACACACACACACACACACACGCACACAACATGTCTCTCCCTCCCTCTCTTTCCCAACAAAATTTCCAAGGATCGCGCGGCTCGCTCGCGTCTGCACATAGGGCTGTACAACCGCATGGTACAACATAGACGTATACACGTAGAGGGTCGCGCGCGCGCTCTGGCTTTCCTGCGCTGGGATTTTCCTCCCCCTTTTTCGCATGCGGAGAGCGCGCGAGATAAGGGCGCCGGCGCTTCGTCTCTTGAAACGCCACAGGTTTCAGTGAAATCCCTCCGTTTCAGCGGTTCACACGTATACACGAGCTGCTACTCTCTCTCTCTCTCTCTCTTTCTCTCCTCCACCCCCCGACTGATTTAACCTCCACCTACGAACACGTGTTTTGTTCTCGTGGTTGTGTGTGCAGAGAGAGAGAGAGAGAGAGAGGACCGAGTGGTTTGTAAGGGAGTGGAGGATCGAGTGGAGTTGCCTGGAAGAGTCGGAGAAAGAGAGGAGGCGCGAGAGACGAGCAGATGTGGTGGATGTGTATATGTCGGGGAGGTTCACCGTGTCAGGCCCTGCGGCTGGTGTGCGCGTGCAAGCTTGGCATTCGTATGTACTGGGATGGTATCTTGGATAAGTATTGGCAAATCTTATGTATTTGCAATTCAGGAAAAAGATACACGAGTTGTGTAATGCTTTGACAAATCAGCAGAAAAATTCCGTCCACTTTGTATGCTTTAAACGCAATTTTTACGATAGTTTAAGCCACGATAATGCAAACGGGATTAAATATCACCATAGTTACGAGTATTAACTATGTTTAAAAGAAATCGGAATTGAGAATTGCGGCCGAGCTAAATTTACCGAAAAAGTCTAGCTCAACGCTTAAAGCAAGATTCTGCTCAACAGCCAAGGAGAATCTACCGAACTAGTTTGGTAAATTTTAACGAGCTATCGAATTACCGCAGAGTTGGGTACATGAGGTTCAAAGGTTCGAAGATAAAATGTCAGTTTTTAAATTTGCCTAACAACTTCGGCACATTTCCCTTAACTATATATAGATAATGTCCGCTTGTAATTTTTTCCCGTGAATATATACTTTACCAACCTATTCCACGGAAACATTTATCTTTCAAGCTTTGAACTCTTTTTATAGTCGACTCGGCGATTTTTCAATAGCTAAGTTACTGTAGTTTGAGGAAAAACCACTCATTTTTTTAATCTTTCGCGTACGTTTCAAGAACTCGGATATTTCCAAATTTGCGATAGTTCAAGATCATCAAATCATGAAATTAATAAATATTTTTCAAAACGTATTATCGCCAAGTTTCTTTTTGAGAAAAAGCAAACAAAATGTGCTAAAGCCTCGGACAGTTAGAATACTCGTATAAGAAAATGAAAATACAACAACCGCTGAAACTTCGCAATCAACGCTCCTTTATACCAACATTAAAATTATTTCATTTCCAACTGGTAAGCACTGGCTCTTTGGTAAAATATGTACACGCACATCAGCCAGGCTATACAAGAAGGAAAAGCGCAAAGTGAAAACTGAAATATTTTCGCTTTAAAAACAAGCGGATATATACCAACATCCATATACACTTGCAGCGCTATGCAAACTAAACATATACTAAAAAGCTGCGGAGACCTTCAAAGAGAATCTCAGGTTCTCTTTGCTCAAGCCATACACACAACAATACCAAAAACGTGTTCGTGCGCGTCTCTCGCTTCTTCGTTTTTTTCTTTTTCTTTTTTAGACGCGCCGAGCGTCGCACAAGAATTTTCCGACATTGTGGTGCAGTCAAACGAAAATGCACGCGCGTCTTCTCGTCTAGTCGTGACTGACGCGTGGCTGATTGCGTTGCAGAGAGAGAGAGAGAGAGAGAGAGAGAGAGTGAGTGAAAAAAAAACACCTCGCTTATACACATATATTTCGAGCTATTCAATTTGCCTTTGCTCTCGCAGCTAATTTATTTCCATTGTTCCATTTTCCATCCGTGCACTTATGCGAGGATATATCTATATATACTTTTACTATTTGTCTATATACCGAGAAAAAAAGGCTTTTTGAGTCGATAAGGCATGATTTCGAACCGTGGCTAATTTTTGTTGCTGTATCACTTGTATACGGTAAACAATGTGACCGTTGAAAATCGCATGGCTATTATGTTATTTATTACTATTGCATAAATGATTAGTTCAGCGATATTTTTTTAAATTTCTTGGAAAATGCAGTCAATAAAATTAATAATTCATTTTTCTTAGTTTAAGAATGTAGTGGATACCAAGTGGTTATATAGTACTACTTATAACCAAGTTTGTTATCGTATCTTTGCAGTAGGCTTTCTTAGATAAATACTAATTGATTTATAAACGGATTATAAGCGAAGTTTTAGGATAATATACAAGTGAGCACTTTACCCTGATCATATTTTTAAGAGTTTTTTTTTATTTTTATTTAACGTTATTCTTATTAAAATGAACAAGATAAATATAAAGAAATTCTTATATCTACATTCTATATATATATATATTCCCTTTAGCTGCGCCATATTTATAATGCTCTATAGATGGCGTTTTCTCCAACTATCTCCAATATACACGTGGTCGCGCGCACTTGCCGCTTAGGCCTTGACCAAGCTCTGAATAGAAATTAAGTGCATTTACGTTTTTGAATTTAGTATTTAAGCTTATCTTTTTCCTCAAATGATAGCCAATGTATATTTAATGTCATATTTGAAATATTTTGAAAAATTTTTCGAATCACTTTATTATAATTAATTATAATTATTGGAGCCTTGAAACTAAATTGATCATCAAACCTTGTATACATATAACATAAGAAATTTTAAAGAATACATTTTAAAACGAAGCTGCATTTTGCGTCACACGGCGGAAGAATTAATGAAGTATTGGAAAAAGTACTTTGATTGATTTATTGCTCTGCGACAAAATTTGGAAACAATATTTCAAAGATTTATATACACTTAATTTTTGTGCATTTCATTATTGTAGTTTTCAGTCTCATAGTTTGTCGAATGTTATCTAGTAAATTTATTGCTTAGCATTTATACACTACTCGTACCGATCTACTAAATGACAGTGTTTGGAATATCATTGCATAAAATGTAGCTTGCCGGAAAATATTCAGTACGTTTGTGATAATATAGGGTAACGTGTCTTTCCGTAGAATCTATCGCATTTTGTATTTAAAAAGTATCTATATAAGCATAACATTCGGGATAAAAAATATCATTATTAGCTCAATCGAAAAATGATCGAAATCGTTCTCGTTGGCGTAACAGTCTTGCTCCTGTATTATTATCTAAAAGTAAACTTCGATTATTGGAAGAAGCGTCGGGTCGCCGGTCCCGAACCAATTCCGCTCTTTGGTAATTTCAAAGACATTTTCTTCGCCAAAACTCACATTTCCAGCTTCGTGAAGAACTTGTACGATGCCTATCCCGACGAATCAGCGGTTGGCATCTTCTACTCGAGGACGCCTGTGTTGGTACTGAGAGATCCTAAGCTCATCGAAGACGCGATTACGTTGCACTCCTCGACTTTTGCCGATCATCCCTTAGAGTTTCACGAGGAGCTACTGAACAAGCAGTCGTTCTTTTCCAACCTGAAGAGATGGACACCGGACCGAGGGAAGTTCTCGTTATCGTTTGCACCGGAAAAGTTGAAAGATATGTTCCCTCTGGTCGATCTGTGCAAGGAGCGCTTCCACAGGTATTTGAATGAAAAAGGTAATGATCGCTTTAATTCGCAGCTTAACTATGTATAACGTGTATTGACAATTGCGATTACACGAGGCCTGCATAATTAGAAAAGTATCGAGATACAAGGATTGGTACTCTTTGTATTGTAAACCACTGATATTCTGAATATGCGCGGATCAGACTTAAGATTACGTCATAATTATGAGATATCTTAAATTTCACAATATATATGAATATCCCAGTCGGATATCTCAGGCATACTGCGGATACTTTTTTTTTAATTTTGTGGTTGTCCTGTCTCTTATTGATACAGTGGGCGATGAAGGCAACGAGTTAGATTGTCTTAAGCTGTCCGAAAAATATGCGACTAATGTCGTTGGACTATGTGCCTTTGGATTGAAAATGAATGGGATGTCATACAAGGATAGCGCAATCCGAAAGATGACCAGCTTCATGTTCGAGGACTCCTGGATCACTAGATTAAAGAGTCTCGCGCTAACACTGCCGCAAAATTCTACCTCATTGCTAGATCCCATTATTATTGATTCCAAAATGAAGAATGCCTTAGTTAATTTGTTCAAGCAAACAATCGAATACAGGGGAAAAAATAATGTGCGTAGAAATGACTTTATCGATATTATGATGGATCTTATTAGAGATAAAGAAGAAAAAATCGATGGTGAAGGTAAAAGTAGATTGTGATATACTGTATGGATATACTGTTGGTGAATTTTTCGACGGTTCGATTGAAATTTAAAATATTATTTCAAATCTGTTCTTTTGACCCGAGAAGATGTGCATTAATCTTTATAATGATGATTCGCTAAAAATTATTAATTTAAAGTTCAACTTGCCGCGTAAAAGTTATTGTTGTTATTAGTCTTGAAACTTTAGTTTTGAATTATAAAAAGGCCATTTCCGTTGAATTGATTAAATAAAAAAAATAATTAAAAATTAAATTACAATTTGTACAGATATAACAATTGAATTTATGATTGCACAAGCCTTCGTCTTTTTCGCTGCTGGTTTTGAAACATGTGCTTCTACCTTGGCCCATGCATTGTATGAATTAGCTCGAAATCCAGATGTTCAAGTAAAACTCCGTGAAGAAATCACAACAACATTTGATCAAAATCAAGGTGAAATCACTTATGATGTGCTGAGACACATGAAATATTTGGATAAAGTACTTAAAGGTAAGTTTCGGCTCTCCAGATTATGATAAGTTTGAACAATAACCATGTACGATTAATTATTTAGAACTAAAATAATATTGAGCTATTCTCAATAATACATTATATTTAATAAATTACTACACTTCTATGAATGAATTGTATTTATTTTTAATAATTCTCTCAGAGACCTTAAGAAAATATCCTCCACTGGCTGCAATACCAAGAGTATTATTGTCTGACCATACATTTACCGATACTAATATGTCAATCAATAAAGGAACGTCAATTCTAATTCCTGTATATGGATTGCACTACGACTCCAAGATATTTCCTGATCCAGATGTATTCGATCCAGAAAGATTTGACGAAAAAGAAATTAAATCAAGAAATAAAACGACTTATTTACCTTTTGGTGGCGCACCTCGAAATGGCATTGGTAAAGAAATTATTAATATACTTCTTCGTTTTAAAAATTGTTAAAATTAGAAAAATTGACTATAAAACATGTTTCCCCCTAAAAGTTTTTATAAAATACAATTTTTTCAACATAGGAAATAATTATTTAAAATCATGGTAAAAAAATCAAAGTTTTAGAAGCTTTTAAAAAAATTAATTATAAATTGTTTAAATATAAATTGTTATTATTTGTTATCAATAATTATAAATTTATTATTATTTCTTAATATTGTTAGAGTAATATACATACTCCAATCCTCAAACTGTTTGTTATGAATAAAATCTGCCGTTCACAAAAATTTTAATTTTGAGACAATTATATCTATGAATAGAACTCCCTTAAGTTTTTGCAATAATTTTTATTGTTTTGACTACGAAAAAATATTCACGTTATTCAAAATTTTAACACAATTATAGTATTATTAATTTTTACAGGCGAATGTTTTGCGCAAATGCAGACAAAATTGGGCCTTGCAATGACCATAGGGCATTTCAAATTCGAAGTTTGTGATAAAACTTGTATTCCCTATGTAAAGAATAAGCATGCACTGATTATTACTCCAGTAAATGGCATACATTTAAAAATAGAAAAAGTTTGAATATGGGTGTACAAAAAATACAGTAAAACAGTTGTTACACAGCTTACATAAAACATATCAACAATTTGTTTTCTCATTTCATTTAACAATGCTTCAAAATTTATTGTTCAACACTTTCAATACAAGTACAACTGTGCAACATAATTTATAATACATTTATCTACAACTCCAGTGCAAAATGAATTAATTTCATTAATTTATGCACTGATATATTGACGTAATTTAAGCTTTTAATACTTCAGTATTTTTATTAAAATGATACCTATAAAATGTATAAAACAAGCATAAAAGAAAATTAATTCTCATTAAATTATACAAAAGTACCATACAAAAATTGATATATTTACAAGATGTGTATTTAAAAATTTTAAATTATAAATGTATTATGAAAATTAAACAAAATTTGTTAATGTAACTTTTCACAAATATAATAGTCATATTTATACATATATTTGTGCAAACAATGTGTTATAGGATTTGTTGCTTGTAAGATCATTATAAAAATATGTTCTAATTTTTGGCATTTCCAGATTATTGTAATTTGTCATACGATAAACATCAATTATTATCAAATAGATTCAATATTTCAATAATTGTCATATCAATGTACATTTCAGTCATAATGCTAATGTTTATAAAATCATACTTTCGTAAGTTCATTAAAATATAAAGTATTAAAAGATTAAAATACTTTCAGCAAACATTGCATTTTGATACTATAATTTGCTCCTAATTATAATTTTGACTATAATTTCAAGTTGATTTTAGTGGTTCTGGTGGCCTATAGCCAGTCCATTGTCTGTAAGTGGCATTCATGGAATCTTCCACAAGAACATCAATCGGATGTATTATCAAAGGTATTGATGCCAGACCTATTATAGTTGAAATCCATGGACTTCGAAACATCGGCTTAGCAGATTTGTTTTGTACATAACGTACAACTGCGCATAATCTATTTATTGTCAAACCTGGAATTACAACAGATGCGAATCCCTGCCATAAAAGAGTATCTGATGTTGAGAGAAGTAATCGCTTGGCTTTATTTGGTGATACATCATCCTAAACAAAATGAAAACATAATTATTTATATAAAATACATACATATAAAAAATTTTGACACGTTAAATGTTTACTGTTAAATGTTAAAAGATTTAGTGGTTACAAGAAAGCGTACATGGTACACATGCATTCCCTTGTGGATTGTGTCTGCAAGAACATATCCGCATGCAGCAACATAGCTGGAGGTCACAATAGATTTTGAAACAATGCTTCGAAATGCCTCTCCAACTTCATTAGTGTAGCCTATAGAACACATTCATGAAACAAGAATTAGTATCAATAAAACATTTATTTATATCTACACAATGTAATTTAATCAATAAGTAGCAACACCATTACTCTGTAAGCAGCAAAATAATAAGAATGTATTAGACAATTGTAAATTAGCAATTGAGCAATGCAAAAATAAATATTCACAAGACTTCTATGGACAAAATTATCATACATAACCTGTTTATCATTACCCAAATATCTTACATAGGTGTCACGAAAGATATCCACTTCACGTTCTTTGTCGTGTTCAACCATTCCCGATTGATTAAAAACAAGTTCTTTAGAATAAAACCTTTAAATCAATCAATATTTGTTGTTTAATTATCAAAATAAAGAGTACAGTTACGAGTCAAAATAAAACGTCAATAAATGTACAACAATCACATGGATTTCTTTTCGCGCCTATCACGTGATCTTGCGCGAACTATTCAATTACCTATTGAGCAACTACCTTTCGCGCTGTTATTTAAACTTTTTTGATATTTCTAAAAATGCATAAAGATCGAAATCTTATATACCTACCTAAAAATATTACACACATATATATATGAAATAAAGTATAAGACTAATATTACAGCATATTTTCCAAAATTTCTACACTTACGCTTATAATTTTATTCAAAAAGTGTTATTTTAATTATATTATAGAAAGTATATAGGTATAATTTAAATCTATAACATGTAATAAATTTAAATAGAATATTATTGTTCAATGTTTTTTTATTAAACTTTAAATGTATAAGGCATTACTTTATAAAATTATTGATTATTTATTTTATAAAAATGTGCTACTTGTACAACTGCTTAATTTTATTTGCTAATTTAAAAATATTTCTCTCAAAAGATTTTATTTCTTGCAAAATAATTTAATAAGAATTATTCTGTGTATAAAATTATTTACATTTATAACAAAACTTTCTAATTTAATGTTCTTCAAGTACATTAAATTTGACCATCCAATAAAAGTACTTTACAATAAAATAAAATATGATCTTTTCAATATGAATGTCAAGAATAGAGCGATAATTTATATATAATAATTCTGCCAAAGAAATCTGTACTATTTTCGAAGACGATTTTCAATACTTTAGCTTTTGTGGTTGAAACTAACTTAAAAAGTTGTGTAGAATTTGTATCTTCTGGATAAATATCTTGAATGCGTTCTAAATTTTTTGAATCTGCACCAGCTTCTAGGTGGGATTTTTGTCCAGCAAAACCTCCTTGAAATTGTATTTCTATAGACGATAAATCCATTTCTTGGGGAAAAGATATTAAAATCCATTGCGGAGTCCCCTATAAATCAAATAAATATTGAAATATTAGATTAAAACACTCAAGAACAATGAGTACACACAAATATATTTAGGTTATTACAGAATCAGAGTTCCAACACGTTTCACCGTCATTGTCGAACATAAACTGTTTTCCATAACTCTTCACATTTTTGTTCAACACAGAGCTCACTCTAAAAATACAGATTCATTATTAAAGAATCATTAATTGTTCATAAAAAATTTTTTTGGTTAGGTTGGTCAAATTGAAAACATGTAATTCTTCATATTATTGCTCTTACCGACATTCAAATTTAGATTCGTTCAATAAAGAAGTCATAATAAACTTTTCCAATAAATATAAATTAAAAATAATGCAAACTTCAAACTTTATATTTTATAAAATAAATAATCAATATAATAGGTTATAGTACTCTAACCTTTAACCAACGTTGGTTACAAACACATACTTTGTTTACTAAAATATAGATAACACTAGCAGAAGTTCACACTATAGTAGCGGCTTATATATATAGATCTTCCCGTCTTCACGGGATATTTTTCAAATACTTCCGGGACTAAGTCAACAAATTTTGAATTATTCATATAACTGAATAGATCAAAAAATTACGCGTGGTTTGCTTATTAATAATCTGTAAATAAAAAATTTTTGTGTATTTTAGTTTTCGAAATAGGTCTTAAAAAAGAAATAGTCGTATGCGAAGGTATTTTAATATTGCTATAAAATCTCTACTTATAGGCTAAGTGCGTCTAGTGTCTACTTACATGTCTACATTTCATGTCTACATTTTCACTCCTCTAATTCGATTTCGTGTCTATATACTTCCTCCCGTATAAACTCGGCGAATTTTTCATGGCCACATACAATCTCTATAAACCCCGACTTCGTTTAATTTTAAACTAAATAAATATTTGATTACCTAATTTATTTATTTTATTTATTTATTTATTTACCAGATTTCATGCAGTTACATTAGAATATGATAACAATATTCTTAATTAAAATTTAGAAATTTAACAAAAACTGTACATTACTTATATCTAAAAAAAACAAAAATATTCATAATAAGGTCTGTGAGAGTGTAAAAATTTTATAAAATTTTGAATTCTAGTAACGATATTACTCATTTCGATAATAAAAAACCATTATAATTAAGTTAATTTCTTAATCCAATTGTTGATCTTGTCTCTAATGGATTTTTTATTCAAAGATAGATTTTTTAGATTATTAAGTATTTTTTTAAATAACTTAATTGCAGCATATTCACTATTTTTTTTACTTATTGTTTTGTTAATTTTTGGCTGTGCTATATTTTGTCTAGTCTTACTGTTCGACTTCATATATTTATCTTTTAACTTACAATAATGAAACATCAAAGATTCTAGTTTGAAACAATCTCTTAATTGTAGTGGTATGTTATCATATTTTTTACCCTTAGTTATTATTTTAATTAAGCTATTCTGTATATTCTCAATTATATTCATGACATTATTATATGCACCACCCCATGCTATTATTCCATATGTAGCTATACTATGGAAAAAAGCGTAATAGACTGTCAGTAAACTTTTATAATTCATTATTTTTAATAATTTTTTTAGAATGAAAATCCAATATCTAGTCTTTTTTATTATGTGTAGTGTAATCTGTTGGTCCCATTTCATGTTATAGGCTTGTATTATCCCTAAGTATTTCGTATACACTGCTCTTTTTAGTTCTTCGTTATCAATTTTGATAACCAGATTTTCAGGAACACTATCACTATAGAAACCAAAATTCATAAATACAGATTTAAATATGTTGAGCGTAAGTTGATTCCCCCCATTGATCCAATTGATCCAATTGTAAACTTTTTTTAGGTAGTTATTCATTTGTAGTTCAATTGGTTTCCATGTATCTCCCGTACTTAAGATAACTGTATCATCATCATACGAAATAACATTGTTTTCAGGTAGCAGTGTCAGAAGATCATTAATGTAGATGCTAAAAAGTATTGGTCCCAATATTGTATCTTATTGTGGTACACCACATTTTATATACTAAGACTTTCACTTCTAATATTATTTATTCTAACTACTCGTGTTCGATTTGTTAGATAGTTTTGAAGCAGCATTAAATTTATTCCCCGTATTCCAGTACATTTTAGTTTATCCAATAAAGGAGGACGCCGACGACTAATGTAAAAATGCCCCGCATAATAAACCTGGAAAACTACTACTATTAAAAAGTGCTTTGAAAAATATGAATTTTAAAAAAAAATTTAGCCCCCTAAGGTCGTGGGAACATGTATAAATTAAGGGATGAATTTTTAACCCCGTGTAGTAAAAAAATCTTATGAAAATTAAAAAAAATAAGTGTTGGCAGTACTTTTTGACAAAAAAATTGTTACTACTACATGTCTTATTCAAAAAGAAATAAGATAACCTTGGTTTTTCTTCAGCGTCATTCAGTTACTGCAGCCAGAGGCGATCGGAGTGAGTCTGAAATCATACAAGGAAACAGTAAAAATATTTTGAAAAGTTATCTGATATCTTTGGCGGTACATTTTTACCGTTATCTTTTCAAAAATTGAAATAATTATAAAATAACTGTCTTCCTAGATAAAATTTAAACCAGCGCCATGGCTTTAGAGCTTTTTCTCTACGAATAAAAGAGTAAAGCCTATTTGGGCTTAATCTCTATAAAATATTCGGGGAAAAATTCGTTTTTGTGGTACTTTTCTTAAAAAATTCAAACATGTATAGAAAGATAAAAGTAAAAAGTTCCCTTTACGATAGTTTCTGATTGAGCGCCAAAGCTTTTTCAAGGGTTGGGTTGGGTTGGGTTGTTAGGTATCGGCCCTTTTTGCGGAATTTTGCCAAATCTAGCCAAAAAGGATGGCGCTGAATCAAAAACTGTTCTATTTATTAATATATGTCTATATTCTTCGATACTAATTCGAATTTTCTTTAAATTCTACCGCCAAGGTTACCATTCTTGTGAAAAACTATAAGGGATGAAAAATTTTTAACGGAACACACCCCCTGGAGCTTTTCATTGATAAACCGTTTAGCGGTACTTTTTATGTTCAATTCAAGCAGATATCAAAAGATAAGAGCAAATAGATCCTTTTATGATAGTTTCTGATTCAGCGCCGAAGCTTTTCCGATGTTTTTCTTTAGCTCCAGGGGATGTGTTCCGTTAAAAATTTTTCATCCCTTATAGTTTTTTACAAGAATGGTAACCTTGGCGGTAGAATTTAAAGAAAATTCCGCAAAAAGGGCCGATACTTAACAACCCAACCCTTGAAAAAGCTTTGGCGCTGAATCAGAAAGTATCGTAAAGGGAACTTTTTGCTTTTATCTTTCTATACATGTTTGAATTGTTGCAGAAAAGTACCGCGAAAACGAATTTTTCACCGAATATTTTATAGAGATTAAGCCCAAATAGGCTTTACTGTTTTATTCGTAGAGAAAAAGCTCTAAAGCCATGGCGCTGGTTTAAATTTTATCTAGGAAGACAGTTTTTTTATAATTATTTCAATTTTTGAAAAGATAACGGTAAACAAGTACCGCCAAAGATATCAGATAACTTTTCAAAATATTCTTACTGTTTCCTTGTATGATTTCAGGCTCACTCCGGTCGCTTCTGGCTGCAGTAATTGAATGGCGCTGAATAAAAACCAAGGTTATCTTATTTCTTTTTGAATAAGACATGCAGTAGTAACAATTTTTTTATCAAAAAGTAGTGCCAACACTTATTTGTTTTTAATTTTCATAATTTTTTTTACTACACGGGGTCAAAACTTCATCCCTTAATTTATACATGTTCCCGCGATCTTAGGGGGCTGAATTTTTTTTTTAAATTCATATTATTCAAAGCACTTTTTAATAGTAGTAGTTTCCAAGGTTTATTATGCAGGGCATTTTTACATTAGTCGTTGGCGTCCTCCTTTGATTATTGACTGTGTCAAATGCTTCAGCTAGGTCAAGGAAACTTGCTATTATTCTCTGATTTTTATTTAATTCATTATAAATATAGTTAGGTAGATAACCTAAGGCATCTTTAGTTCTTTGTTTTCAGTGAAACCATATTGTTGATTATTCTTTAATGATAATGACAATAGAAATTGTGATTGCATTTCTATTATGCAATAGTTCATAAGTCTTGAGTCGGCCTGAAGAGGAGGGTATACTTTTATAAGCTCTAGAAACGTCGCAAAAAGTTAAATAAACAAGTTTTGCAGTATATTCCATGAGGATCAATAAATTCATTTCACCTATCTTTTATTGTGAATATAAAAGGAATAATAAATTCATCATCTTATCATATTGTTTGTTATTTATTATATCACATTCGTTTAGAAAACTGAATAATCTCATAAGAATTATATATTCAAAAATCTTAGCTAGGTTAGATATTAACGAGATCGATCTATAATTAGTTGCTAAATGCTTATCACCATTTTTATGTATTGGCACTATTTCTGCAGTTTTAAGTGCACTTGGCCAGATCTCTTTTTCTATACATTTATTAAATATAGGTATATGTTCTGGTTTAGTAATATATGAGCTAATACTTATTATTTTTAATACAAGTAAATATTAACTTTCTCCTATTGCAGATATTCTGTTAGGTCCACAATAGAGCGTTTATAGTCTTGCGCGTGTAGGCGCGCGTAAAAAGTACTAAAAAGAAGTGATACAATGCTGACAATTAGACAGGCAACTAGAATTCAAAATGAAATTGAAAATTGAGCAACATTTATAATCTTTAAGGATTTGAAGGATTTTTGGTACTTATATTATAAACCTATTGGAATAAAATCGTAACTCGTTGAATTAAATCGTTTTTCTCGATGTAAAAAAAAAAGTTTTCAATTTATAATAATACCAGATTTTATTCGATGTATGTATAAAAAATGATTTCACTATAAAAAACTAAATTTATATTTCTGGATGTACTATTTCAGATTTCGAGTTCATATATTTTGTAAATTTATCACTACATATTTATCACGCTAACTTTTAATGTGTATACAATACCGATGAAAAGATTTCTATTGCTGCGCAGTACATTCTCTCCAAGAAAAGACGCAATGAATAACTGGGACTATGATTAAATTTGTTAATCTCATTTAAAGTAATTCAAATTGTAGTAAAAAATAAACTAATTGCCAATTATCATTATTGTATATATTACATAGCCCCTACTATGTGGTCTTACTATACTCTGGGCATATCTACTTACGATTAAAGTAATTCCAAACTAATGTTTATAAGTAGGAAGTTTCGTTTGTCAGCTACTTACATATCAAAATATTATCTCTTATAGAAAACTAACGAACATTTATAGCGCTTTGTAATAGTGAACACAACTTGAAAGTCCACGTTCTATTCAAAAGTTGACAAATAATCTAATAAAATATATTTTAATAGATTTTATATAATCAAAGAAAATAATTAACTAATAATTAGATGTGCATTGGTTCGTAAACTGCAATCTTTCTTCGTAGAGTACATCTTGGCTTATACAGTTTTCATTTTATCAAACTTTATTCAAGTTTTATCTTTAATTTAATACGTTCAAACAAAAAAAAATCTGGGAAAATAAATTAGTAATTAATTAAAATATGAAAAAACGTCCGGGGAGCAGTTCCGGGTCAGACTAATCGCATGCGGACGTAGTTTCTGATCAAACGGTACCCTATTCCTGATCACATGAAATACATGCTTTAAAAATCAGGAATATATAGTATAATATTACTCGCTTCGCTCGTGCGAAAAAGTCTCATTCGGTAAATAATCACCTTCCACACCAGTGTCATACAGAATTTTATCGCACGAGACCAGAAAAAAAGCTGCGAAGATGGGATTTTTAGGTTGGAGTGCGATAAAAAAATATATTTAACTTTCTCATTATTAATGTGTAATCTGTTAATACAATGAATAACAATTATTATTAATAAATAAATAATATTTATTATTATAACATAAATAATAATGTATGACTATTACATTTATATAAATAATATTTATTATTACTACATAAATAATATTTATTATTATTACATAAATAATATTGGTTTTTTACTACCGTACAATAAATTATTTATTACACAAGTAGGAATGCATTTGCAATAAGTCTTTGAAATCGTTAACATTTTTTTCTAATTATTTTTTTACGGGTTTTAACTTTTTGGACGTTGGCTTTTTGTCGTTTTGTTTCTTCTTTTCCACTTCTTTTTCAATTCTTTTTCTTCTTCTTATTTTTTTTTCTTTTGTGAGAGTTCTTCATAATAGTTTATCCACTGATCAGATGTTGCTATTGCTCGTACTAACATAAAACATTGGTCATAACCTTAAAAATGGCAAATTATATGTACATAAAATCTTTATATTTTTATAAGAAACACTTGATCAGAAACTGCTCTTTGCAAAAAATAACATTTTATTTTTAAAGCTAGAAATTCATTAGCAAGTATCCAGGTTAAATTTAAAAAATATAAGTCTGAGAAATAATTGCAACGCGGAGCATTTCCTCATCAGTTGATCCGGAATTGCGAAAGCATATGGGAAAAGGGATCAAATCCTGATCATCTATTTTTTTTATTGATAAAGTTATTTAGCTCTTAAAAATCTTTTTGTGTTGTATTAATCAAGTATTTAATAAACAATAATGCAAAACTTACCTCGTGACGGTGGAAAAGCATCGTACAACAAAACTAAAACTGAAGGCTCGTGTTTCTTACGGGTGACTGTAAGAAACTGACGTCAATTTCAATTCACATGAACACGTCCGAAATTATATTTTTTTTTAAATTTTCTACACACAAACATATTCTCAGACTTCAATACTAGATAAGTGAATATTTCATAAATATCATATATTTTTATTTATGAATTTTCATTCAAATAAATCTAAATATAATGATTTATATAACGAATTGATCCGGAAAGGGGGTCTGACTCGAAACTACGCCCTTCACGGTATATCCTTTTGTAAACACAATTTTTTTACGAAAAATGTGATTGTTAATGTTGATTCATTGCAAACATAGGATTTCAGATAAAAGATAACAAAAAACAATGCAGCGAAAGTTTTATGATCACACGTTATTTACACATGTGCAAATATCATAACATTGCATAAAAGATACGCCGTATAAAAACGATGATTCTTTAGTTCATTAATATTTTAATAAACTAGAGTTTGAACAACGCGCGTTGTGCGCCCTAACCTAGAAGACGTTTAGACTTCCTGACTTAAACGCATGCGCACTACATGTGCCAATCACATAACGTTTATCTTGGCTTCACAACATCCGGTCATCACTTTTTTATGTAGGGATTTTTTATGTAGGGATAAAAACAAACGATTACAAGAGTGGCCCACTCTATGTATACTAGATAGAATCTGGAGTATTTTTTCGTATAAAGTGATGATTTACGACTTACCGTGACAACTTCTAATAGTTTTAACTCAATCCAATCACCGAAGATATCCGTAATATCTGAGTTTGCTGGGCACCACAAAGTTTTATGTGCAACGTGCTCGAACATGAATATTTAGTACTGCTGCATCATATTAAAACGTTGAACCATTGAACCTTGTATCAATATAAATAAATATAAATTAATAAAATAAAATATAGCTATACACAGAAAACAGTATTTACCCCAATTCTAATTAATTGCCGAAATTACTGATCGCGTTCTGAGGTAAGCTTTCCTGATTTTCGTCTCTGCCTTTCTTTATTGTTGAAAATATTATCGCGATTTGATCTCGTTCTTTCATTGTATTAATTTACAACATATACATGTAGATACTGGTTTGGATGGAGACAATATGAATTATGTACAAATAAAGGTGACGACTAACATGAATATCCGCGCTCGACGGTTAAATATTTGGTTTGATCTTGCAAAGCTTAATCTTCAAAATTCTGTTAGACGCGGAATTTGAAAAGCATGAGTTTACTCAAAATTTTTAATCTCATATAACCGTCTGATAACACTTTGTTTTTATTAATATTATATTGTAAAATGTTGATTTCTTTATTGACAGTTAATTTGAGCGTATGTAATATCTATAAAAAAAAGTGCTGAAATTTTTTTGTTTCGCAACTTCAAAATTAAATTATAAAAATATAATTTTTATTATTTCTCTTCACCGAAAACAATATGCGCAAATTACTTTATATCCATTTTTCCCGATTGTCCCGATCACTTAGCCTTATGTCATTTTGTAAATCCATTATTTAACGTGTACTGATTCAGTATACCAATGGGCAAAAGTGCACTTCATAATATTTTAGTTAAGAACTGTATATAAATTTTACAAGTTTTTATTATTCTTTAATGATGACGACAATAGAAATTGTGATTGCATTTTTATTATCCAATAGTTCATAAGTCTTGAGTCAGCCAGAAGAGGAGGGTATACTTTTATAAGCTCTTAAATAAATAAGTTTGCAATATATTCTATGAGGATCAATATAATTTCACCTAATGTGAATATAAATGGAATAATAAATTCATCATCTAATTATTTTTTTTTTTTTTTAATTCCATATACTGGCTATCAATAGAGAAATTTATAGAGTAGGGAATCTCTAAAAGAACCGAAATTAAAAAAAAACTATAAAATTGTGAAACATAAGCTGAAAAGATTGAAATCATTATAAGTACTAATAATTGAAAATAAATTGTTTCGGTATTCACTTCACTGTGTTTCAAAATTTTATAGTTTTCTTAATTTCGGTTCTCTTAGAGTTTCCCTAGTCTATAAATTTATCTTGTACTGGTTGTTCTGTGTATATAGAATTGAAAGAAAAAATTATCTATAAATTTATTTTCATCTTTGAAAAACTTCTTTAATTAACTGACGAAGCTCCTTAAGAAATTTTAAATTATAATACGGAGAGACTAAGATTGCGTCTGTAGCTGAAGGCACGCGCCAGTATAGATAAGTGCAATACCCCTTTTTTAGTTTTCCTTTTACTCTTATTCATAATCACATTAGTTTCTGTTTTAGATTAGAACGGAATTCGAATAAAAAATCAGTGGTCAAGTGTATACACGTATGAAGATTATTGAATATGAATAGAATATGGAACACGTGTTAGGCAAAATTAAATCAATATATATATTGAACTACATTTATTGCGTACATAGTTCGTTACAGTTTTAATAAGGACAAGTAGGTTGACAATTCTTTGTAGTTTTTAGATTCTCATTTTGAAGCATTCTCTATCGTATGCTATCAGCACTCTAATTTACCACGACGAATTTCATTATGCTAAAACCTGTTAAAATGTAGATACAATATTAAACATTATTAGAATTTTTAATAATGAGAATAAAATTTTTAGTAACACACGTGTACATTCTAATGATTCAAATATTTATTTGCACGGAAAAGTTGTGTTCCGTGCATGCAAATAGTGCGTAGCGTTCTTGTTAGCGACGAAAGCGAATATCTTTTGAATAAAATGCAGTTGATCATTTATGTAGAAAATTTTGAAATATAAATTCTTTATGACAAAAGATTTCGCCAATAACCGGCTCGAATACAAAGATATTGAAAACACCGAACAATCTCGGATCTCGAAATGTATATACTCAACTCTCTGAATTTAAAACAGTGTTAAACCACTTATTGAAAGTGAATATTCATTTATTGAAAATGTCACAATGTCTCCACTCTGAAAGAGTCACATTTACAATATGAGAAAATGCACTTCATAAAAAGACCCCTATAATCTTGTGCAAGGTAATCTTCATAGCTTATCTAATATCGAGTCTACCAACATTTATCCAGGTTTCTGTATACAATTGAGGCAGTGTTGCGTGCACGTTCTCTTATCATCAACATTTGGGCTTAGCATTAACGTCGGCCGAGTATAAAAATGACTAACTATATTAACCTCAGTCATACCTGAATCGTCGGCGTTTAACTCAAGAAGGTATCGTCTCGTTAAGTTCTCCGTTCAAAATGTATTCGAGATTAGTGTCGCTTAGCAGGTGCAAGATCGGCGAGGAATCTGCGAAATGGCAGATGGTCAAGGGGGCGAGGGGCGAACATAGGAAAACGCCGCAGAGGCTCTATCACAGCGGATCAGGGGTTTATGGACACAGGGAGAAAACAACGAGACGATTCGAAGGCAAGATATAGGTTTTTATCTTAAGATCTTTTAAAAGACCTTAAGATAAAAACCTAATATTGTAATTAATACACTCGAATATTATAATTAAGTACACAAATCGATTTATTCAAGTTATACAATATAACGGCTCCGCACAAGGGCTCGTGGAATAATCCAGGGAAAACAACACTTTCCGGCAATGTTCACCGTTCGCGATCGCGCGGGGAATGCCGTATACGGCTGCGGTCCCTCGAAGCTTCGCGACCCAATGGCTATCGCTCAACCACAACAAACAAACAGTTCAGACCTTGACATATGATAAAAAATAATATATGTAGTGTTTGGGGAAGGGGTAATACAGTTAAAAAGATCCAGTTTTAGTTGTACAATTTTTTGAAAATGATTTGATTACTTGATGGTTATAGCTATTTAGATATGAGTTAACAAAATAAAAACATTCGTGAAATCGTTAACACTGCAAGCGGTTATTGAAGAATTTGATTTTCTGAATTGAAACATGCTTTCAACATAAACAATGAGAAGCAATTGATAACAACACTAGGCCACAAAAAGTGATCCATGCTGCACACCAGACCACGTTTTTGAGATATATTATATACTACAAGAATAACAAGAAATTATCCCTGTAGTTTAACGAGAAGAAAACTTCCAGGAATTACATTTTATGCAAAATAATGAGACCTGTTTATCGGAGTTTTGTTGAATAGGCCCTGAAAATCAAGATATTCGCTACTCTTTATGCTCATAACGCATATGTTTATGCATATGCCGAAGGAAAAACTGCAGAGTTTTATCTACATTTAATTCTCCTACGTCCACAGTTCGCAGAATGTGGAATTTATGTGATATTGACCTATCCAAATATAATTCGGTATTTTGATTTAATAATGAGATGAAAACAAAGTGGTTATTGTTCTATCGATAGCTTCTCCACATATAATAGTTACTCTTAGTAAATGTTTGAACGGGTTAACGGATTTCTATTTAATTAGCCACAGTATTTACTTAATTTTAAGGATTATTTGGTAATATGAAGAGGTCATTCTCGTTAAATAAATAAAATTCAAATAAACATATATTGTTTTGTAGTATATATATATATAGATATATACTAATGCAACAAAACAATATGAATTGGTGAATATCTTAATACCCAGGGCCAATTCAATAAAACGCCTGTCGGCCTAAGAATACCTGTAAGGTTGCAGTCAAATCATAAGGCAAGCGACTTACCTCCTGAGTCACGATTGCTCCCCCCGTTGTCAATTATATAGCCATAAGATCACTAATTGTACAGAGTATAAATGTACTGATTAAATTAACATAATCACAGTTCCAAAGGATGAACTCGATGCTCGCTCGCAGTACAGCAACTTTTACAGGCTCCTCACAGCATATCGCGAGAACGGCCACAAGCAAGCAGACATCGATCCGATCTCAATGGTCAAGCCACAGCCACTCGCCGAGTTGAGACCCGAACGATACGGCCTCAACTTAACGGATAGTATATGTTTGCAAGGTTTAATGAGAACCGAGAAAGCCGAGGTGACCGTTGCCGAGGCGGTCAATCTCCTCAACAAAATCTACAGCGGCACCATTTCCGCGGAATTCAGTCATCTTGAGGTGAGCATTCCAATATGAATGTTTCTTCTGTACGTGGAATTCGCTTGGCAGCATCTATAGGGCTACTGAACAATCAAATCTCAATGTAATACGCTTATAAGTACTAAATTGAAATAAAACTTTGCATATTGATATATTGATATATTGAAATGATTAGAATTAAATGAAGAAAACCATCAATTTTCTTATATAAGTAAAAATGTTGTACCAACTAATTTAACTGTAAAATGATGCTCCTAAGAGGTATTTTGCTTCTCAGAAAATAGTGCGGCATTTTTTGTAATAAAAAATAGTTGTCCCCAATTCTCATCGTAATAAAGATCATTAAGGTGGCACACGCCTTACTGGCCATTATTGTGAAATATTAGATCTTTTTTCGTCTACGGTTTTATTTCTGGTCACTTTCATCTTAATTTCTGATGATTATTTTGAAAATTGCACTATGTAATATGGACTTTTCAGTGATATCAGCTTACTATGTACAAAATTTTATTAATTTCTTATCCTTCATCTACGTAGGAATAGATTTCCTTAAAGACGACTTGTGGGGTGACTTGCAGTTACCTAATGGTACCATATAGAGATGACTTTGGCGTAAATGGGAGTGACGTAGTGGTGAAGTATGGGTGATTATAGGGTGACTTAAGCATGATTTAGGAACCACTGAAGGGTTGGGTTACTTAAGGAGCGAACGTCGAAAAGGATTCGCTTTATTATTTTAATATGATAAAATAATATATACAAATGATATTGATTTTGTCGCTGCACAGACGGAGGAGGAGAGAGAATGGTTCGTGAAGAACTTTGAAGAATGCTTTTACGAGCCGTTGGACGATGAGACGAGGCTCAACATAGCTCGGGAGCTACTTAAGAGTCAGACGCTCGATAGATTCCTTGAGACCGAGTTCGTCAACTTCAAGAGGTACAGCGGTGAAGGGGCCGAGAGCATGATGGTCTTCTTCCACGAGCTCTTCCAGCGAGCTGCCAATGGTTAGAAATATATCATATATAAAATAATTATCCGAGGATATTTCGAAAATTTAACTGATTCAAATCGGCATAATCGGATCGATCTCTCCATGGCTAAACCGTAAAGATGTATGTATTTACTTACTTATGTTGAATAAAATTTTCAATGAAAGATCCAGTGAAAGAAAATAAGAAGTAGATAAAAAGCCTATATTTCAAATGCAAAGTCGACTTATTAAAATAGAATTATATCGCTTACCATTATTATTTCTCTGTAAATAGACCAGCTGAAAGAAATAGTGATGTGTATGGCACATCGAGGTCGGCATAACTTATTCACGGGAATACTAAAACTCCCGGCAGAGCAGATATTCCGTAAAATACGCGGACTGTCCGAGTTCCCGGACGACGCGAAGGCAACGGGCGATATCTTTACCCAGCTTGCCTGCTCGACTGACTTGAGATTCGCCGGCAATAATCTCCACGTCTGCGTACTTCCTAATCCGTCCCATTTAGAGATCGTTAATCCTGTATCGATGGGTAAGACTCGCGGACTCATGCAGCTTCTAGGGGAAGGCGCATATTCCGATGATGAAAGCGCGCAGTGGAGCGACAAGGTCATGAATGTTCAGGTATGTGAGATGAATCTATTAAAGGTTAATTATTTTTGATAAGGCAAGTTTGAGTGGGATTGACTCAATTTATTGTGAAGGCTCAAAATTTAAATAAATCCACGGTAAGGTAAATGTCCCAGTAGCTGGATACGTGCTAGTGATTGGACAGCTTGTGCCTGGACGCATTCAACCAATCGCAACCTGGAAAAGCGTTCAGACACTGGGGTGTGCAGTAACTCGCACGTGATCTTACGTGTCCATTTACTGGGGTTTTCACCTTACAATATAAAAAAAACTATTGATATACAGAAATATACGAATCCAAAATGTAATAAGTCAATGGTTTTCACATTACATTTTAAGGATTTCATCAAAAAGATTTATTGATAAAATTAATTGAAAATTATATTTTAAGCTTAGAACATTTTTTTTTGCTTAGTTAGTAATTTAAGTATTTTATCACCAAACATTACTTTTACAATTAGCGATTATGCCAACTAAAATAAAGTTTAACAATCATACTCAGATCCACGGTGACGCAGGATACACAGGCCAAGGTGTGAATCAGGAGTGCGCGTCAATGAGCAGTGCTCCTCACTTTGAGATTGGTGGTTCGATCCACCTCTTGGTGAACAATCAAATAGGTGTCACAACACCAGCGACAAGAGGCAGATCCTCGAGGTATCCTACGGACTTGGCCAAATTCGTTTCCTCACCGATCATTCACGTCAACGGCGACGATCCAGAAGTAAGACAATCGATTTGATGGAATAATTGAATTCTCTCCATTGAGTTTGTCTGTTTCAATATTATATGGATTGTGTAGATGGTAATAAAGGCGGCGAGAATTGCGTTCAAATATCAGAGGATGTTTAGAAAAGACGTACACGTGGACTTGAACTGCTTCAGACGATGGGGCATTCATGTCCTCGATGATCCTACTATGACCAATCCACTTATTCACAAAATAATTAACAGCAGGCTGTAAGCATTTGTATTTTGAAAAGTAATAGAAGGACAAACTTACAATTCAAACCGAAATTTCAGATCAATACCGGATCGTTATCTAGAAAAGCTGAACAAGTCAAACGTATTAACGGCAGAGGAAGGCGAGATGATCGTTCAACAATACAACTCCAAACTGAAAGAAGCTTTGCAGCAGGTGGACAATTATGTGCCTCAACCGACTTACTTTTCTGGTCGATGGTCTCAGTTTAAACAACCAGACTCCTCGGTTACCACCTGGGACACTGGAATCGATACGAATCTCCTTCAGTTCATAGCAAACAAGAGCGTGAGCTATCCTAAGGAACTGGTAACAAAGTGGTGGATAATAATTGAATCAGTCCGAGTTCTTCTCTAACCTGGAGTTTCAACACGATGCATGAAAGATCCTCCAATTTAAAATTCTAAATCGCATTTTGTTTTCTGTTTACAAAAAGGATGTCCATCCAAAGTTGATCAAGGGCCACATAAAAGAAAGACTGAAGAAGGTCAAGAGCGGAAGCAACATCGACTGGACGACAGCTGAAGCTATGGCTTTTGGAAGCTTACTCAATGAAGGATATAATGTTAGGTTAAGTGGTGAAGATATTGGCCGAGGAACCCTGGCGTATAGACATGCCATGTTTATCGATCAGTCCACTGCAGGTATTATTCCCATGATTACATTTAAATCAATCAGTTACAATCACACGTAAAAAAATGTATTTGAAAGAACTATGTCTGTACCAAAAATAAAGAAATATGAATTTATGATTTTTATACTTACAGCAATCTTCATACCTTTGAATTCAATGACGGAGGGACAGAAGGGCAAAATCGAACTAGCGAACAGTATTACATCGGAAGAGGCAGTTTTGGGATACGAGTACGGTATAAGCATCACTCTGCCCAACACTTTGGCGATCTGGGAGGCTCAGTTCGGCGACTTCTTTAACGGAGCGCAAATAGTAATCGATACGTTTGTGAGCAGTGGCGAGGCCAAGTATATGAGAAGCAGTGGACTGACGATGCTGCTACCGCACGGCTACGATGGATTTGGTGCTGAGCACAGTTCTTGCAAGTTGGAGAGGTTCCTGCAGTTGACTGATAGTAAAGAAGATCGACCCGATGGCGACGACGTCAACATGCAGGTTGTTAATCCCTCAACACCCGCACAGTACTTCCATTTACTAAGGCGACAGGTGAGTTCGAATCGTGGGTTTTTATTGCACAAAAGGGAAAAGTACACCAGTTTTATAAAACTGCTACTATCTTGGTCTCACCATGCTAAAATTTGAAATTTCCTTAAATTCTGTACTACCAATCTGAAAAATCATCTGTCTACCGAATTTTTCATAATTTTCTTTCTTGACAATTTTTGAAAATTTTTCTGTAGTAGTTTGAAATGCAATGCAGGATATTTTCATAAGAGGATGTACACTCGTGTAATGAAAATTATTGAAATTCGTTACAGATTTATTAAATTTCAGATGGTGAGGAACTTTAGGAAGCCTTTAATAGTCGTCTCACCGAAAACATTGCTTGGAGATATTTCAGCTGCATCAACTTTGGAAGAAATGGCTCCTGGCACTAGGTTTAAGTCTGTTATAAGTATATATTTTTATAAAGAATTAATAATAAACAAAATTAAGAGACAAAATTTAAAAATTAGAGACAATCAAATTTCTTCTTATAGGTGATGAGATAGTAAATGAGAACAGAATTTTTAAAGTCATATTAGTTAGTGGAAAACACTATTACGCTCTTAAAAAGCACAGAGAAATTCTAGGACTTCAGGATGTGGCGATCGTTAGAGTTGAAAGCTTATGTCCGTTTCCAAAGGAAGAAATTAATAAGGAAATTCAAAGATATAAGTATGCAAAAAGTGAGTATAGCTCTTGCCGTGTGCTGAAATAGAATAAGTTAACATTTATAAAGCCTCTCTATTTTTGATCTGCTTAGATCGGTTAAAACGTATTACGAGATAGAAAAAATGAACAAAAATATATGTTTTTGGCTCTAAAGAGCCCAATTTTGAAGTTAGGATTACAAATTGTGCTAGGTATAGTCTGTACACATTACATCTGTCCAAAAAATGTGAAAATTTTGTAAATATTACAACAATCGAAACTCCACTTTCCCATGGCGCATCGCTATCCTGCATATTTGGCGCTGCTTATGGCTGAACTGGTTAAAGTGCGAACCCAACGTTGCATGGAGTCATAAACAATGCACAATACATACGATAGTGATGCGTCCTATGAAAAATTTTCTCGTATTGATGTAAAAAACGTGTTCTTATAGGAAATTTATTTTATGTTGTTAACGTTAAATTTTCTAATTTAAACAATTCTTTTCTGAGTCACGAACTTCTGAACATAGCTGAAATTTCAAAGCTGATTAGAACTATTTTTCTCGTTAATTAGTAAAAATTTTTTCAACTCATTCTCATCATTTTGATTTTGGGATACAACACCTCCAACGTACGTTTTTATACAAATGTTGCATACTATAATGGAAACTGATTATTTTAGTTTTCATTTGGAGCCAAGAGGAACCGCAAAACATGGGTGCATGGAGTTTTGTGAAACCCAGATTTGAGAATCTGTGCGGTCGTCGTGTAAGTATTCCTTCCTCCACGTGTCGTAGAAAATAATAATTTTATTATACTAATTTAACGACTTAAAATATTTTAGTTACGTTATTCTGGGCGCCAGACTCTAGCAGCTTCAGCCGTTGGTATTGATCAGTTACATCAACGTCAATGTGAAGAAATTGTCGTTGAACCATTCGCCATGAAATAAAATGCAAATAAAAATTTAAATATGACATCAATTATGTTTCATACCTATGATTCGGATCATATGTGTGGAACATAATTGATGTTGTATTTAAATTTTACATTTACAATAGCGAAAAAAAATGTATCTAAAATAGTTAATTTTTGTTCTATAATGATGTTGATTTTTTTTCATTGATATAAAGCTCCGGCTCTAAGGGAGCGGACAAAGTAACCAAATAATTATTAGAGCTTGTTCACATGCAGATGTTCTTTACTCTATGGCGCGTTTGAGCTTCGTATATCATAGGTGTGGAACAACAATTTTTTTAGTCGGAACAAAGCTCAAACGATTAGAGTAAAGAACATCTGCACGCAAACAAGCTCTAATAATTATTTGGTTACTTTGACTACTTCCTTAGAGCCGGAGCTTTATATCAATAAAGAAAATATCTAAATATTCTTAAAAATGGTTTTCAACATCATTATAGAACAAAAGTTAACTATTTTAGAGAAAATTTTTTATCGCGTCTGTGTATATTGTTAAAAATATCAATTGTTGAGCACATTAGCATTTATTAGCTAAAAAAGTAATATAACGTTTTACTATAGTACGATCAGTTCGCTTTCAAAACAGCTCCATCTCCAGGTAGTTTTAATAGTTAAGTTTTACCATCAGATGATCAATAACGTATTACCATATATATTAAGCTGCAAGGCGCGAGCACATATCATCGCATGTTTTATTATAACATCAAGTGTTGCCACTAGGTAGCTTTACTTTATTAATTTGTTTGTACAATGTATTATCTTATAATATTTAAAATATACGTATATATTTGAATTCGTACGAAACAATAAAAAGATAATGAAAATGTAAATTTAATATAAGACTAATTTAAGGTCTATGAGATGCACGAATAAAAAAATGTTGTGACATGATTATTCCAGTGAAACCGTATTAAAATAGAGCTTATAAACTGTATCGTTGTATAAAACTTAACATTCTAGCATTACACGTATTATACATGTATTAAATTAAAGAAATTCTTTCTTTCTTATTTGACGGGAAGACTGAAAAAAATTACCGAAGTGTATGAGTGCAGTCTTGCCGTATTCTTCTGTAACTACGTAGTACTATTCCTCTTTTTGCATTTCGTTGGATACGTAAAAGGATCATTCTTTAATATTAAGCATCTTTTTCTAAAATATAAAGTGAATAAACTTCATGTTTTTGAAACCCATTTGTTACCCACATAAAACAGTTCATAGCAGAAACGTCGTCTAAATATAGTTTTGTAGCACCGTAATATTATGTGAAAAAATCATGCGCTATGGTGCAATATTTGTTCGAGAGCCATGCGATTTTGATTTGGGTCAGGCAAGTACGTGCACAGGCAAATCGAGGCATATATTTCATTCATGCTGGTAATTAAAACCGATGTTATCTTAGTCTGCCATTTAAGACTCTCGCTTTCTTGTTAAAAATATGTTTATTAAATTATTTAAAAAAAAACTGTCTTTATGGATCGTTGAAATAACTGCATTTTATACAAAATAATTTTTCGAATTGTCAATGCTCTAAAATTCTAGGGTATTGTGTCTCCATGGATTTGATAATTGAAAGAAAGAAGAAAAATGTGGTGAAAATGGTTATAAAAAAACATTCAGACTAATTCCCAAGATTTGCTGTGTTGACGCATTGATAGAACCGACGTGAGTTATACTCTATATTATATTTGTAAGGGCATTTGCAAATATATCCGTGTCAAGTAACTTACTATTAAAAGAAATTCTTCTATAAATTGACAGAAAATGAAATGATTAAGTTCTATTGTATCGTATTTATAAATCATAATAATCTTAAACATATAGTTTCTATAGAAATTAACTATTTAATTTCTCTTTCTAAGCTTTCAATTAACAAAAATGATATCATTCTGTATTCGATCATTTATTATCTGTCCTGTAAAACAATAGTAATTTAAATGAAACAAAGATGTCTTAAAATAAACACTTTATTTTGATAAAAATAGAAGAAAAAAAAATAGAATTTGCGAAAAATCAGCATATGTGAGTGTGAGCTAAAGAAGGGGCACAGTAACAGATAATTTTCAAATCAACAAGCCATATATTTTGCAATGCTAATGTGGAAAATTCACGCGTTATTTGCGAGCCTAACAGGCGTTGACGTCACGAGGTACTCTCAGCAAACTTAGCTGTATCACTTCTAATTTTAAAAATAAACCGAAACTCCTTTCGGTAAAAAGAATTAGTCAACCTTCATCGATACAATATTCATTTAGAAAAGTTTATTTATGTTTAATCTCGTTTTGAATCAATTGCGAATTTCGCACTAAAATAATTGTACTATCACGAGATCGATCATAGCTCGCTGAAATAATTTATGAACAGAGAAGAAATGACTTGTGGGTACACCTACTTTAGAAGATAAGATATTTTTCATACTTGTTTTATCTTGCACATCAAAGAGTAGCGATGCACTTATGCAGGAAAAATAAAAAATATTTTATGCACGATAGAAAATTATAAGTGAAAACCAATTTTCTTTGCAGTGTTAGCAATATACATAATTATGATACAATTTTAAACAGGAAGCAAAACATTACACCTTGGTTAATCTTCGGTTGTCGATAACTTAAAGCTTTAAGTAACCTTTTTAATTTTGCACTTTAATAATCACCTTGAAAAAACAAAAATGTTGCAATACAAACGATATTGTTTTCCGTTCCATTTGAGCAATTACCTATAAGTTTCCTTCACCTCGTCTAGATAAAAATACTGAGATCCATCGAAGATAATCTCCCAGAAACCTCTTACAGACATTATAGTCTCTATACATATATATCCTTAATAAACGCAATTACAGAGTATGTGAAAATATAATTAATCAGAGGGAGTATCAATAATAATCAATAGGTTAATCTTGCCCTCAGATACAGCAAATAAATTATCGCGAAACCTGTGCCCAACCCTAATCGATCGGCTGCCCATACTGCTGTACACTCCGCTCTCCAACTGCGTCATCCCCTGAAACTCAGCACACGCATCCAAAAACGAACGCGCGGTACTCGCACAAAAAGTCTCTCTCGCTAAATCCTAAACAATATCGTCGCCCAGACTCTTCAAATACGTGATCCATAAGAAGCGCGCACACGCACTCCCAGCTCGTTAAAGACCAAAGGCAGGAGCCCCATTGTAAACAGTCTCGCGCGCACCTGGTCTTCCACCTACGAACGAAGAAAAGAGAAAAAAAAAAGAAACAAAAAGAGAGAGAAAAATAAAGAATAAACGTCGCTTAAACCCTCGTCATCCTCCTCTCCCGAGCGGTTTCAAAACGGTCCCGCATAACGAGAGATGCTGCGCACGCGGCGGCGCTGCACACCAAGATGTTTATATGCCCGCGTGCAACTATTCCGCAATACATGTAGGGGGGGGAGGTCCCCCCCAGTAAGCCTCCACACACACGCGCACACGCGCTCAGAGTTTGTAGCAGGAGGAGCGCGGGCTCATTCAAAGAGCGTCTCGTTTCTCTCTCACACTCGGGGCACAATACGTGTGTACACACAAGACACACGGGGGAGTCGTAGGTGTGCTGCTGGTCTGCGCGAGCGAGCGAGCGAGCGATCGAGGAGAGCGCGCGCGGTAGGTGTACCACATCGGCGTCGGCGGCCCACTCGCGGTCCTCGCTGTTCTTGGCACAGTTTCTGCCCATCTACTATTGCGAACGGAGGCCCGTCTCTTGCTGCTGCTGCTGCTGCTGCTGCTGCTGCTGCTGTGTCGCGTATACCCGCGTCTTTCGAATCGCAGTTTGTTCCGTGACCGCGCGCGCGCGTTCCTTGTTTCTCTTCTTTTCTATATTTGATAAACGAGTTGAACATGTGAATAGGATTGTGCGACCACAGTGCTGCTGTACGGTGAATAAGACTGGTTTTTTTTCTTTTTGGCCTTTGTCAAATTTGCGGATTTTCCGATAGTTCCTGCAGGAGGAGGAGGCCACCGCAACTTCACGATGACGGAGTCGAGGTTCGTTGTTCAATTCGGTTCTGTAGAGCTTTTGCTCGTTTCGATGGGCGCTCTCGAGTTGAACGAAGCTTATAGAGCGCTCGCGAAAACTTTTTCTCGGGCTCTATAAATAGCTTATAAATAATCGGCCGCCAACAGCCCTGAAATACGCGTCATTTTCATTTCTTTCTCCTTTTCTCTTTTACCAAATACTCTGCGCACAGGAGTCTTATTGCGCCTCAACTTTCGATATATAGCCAATGGAAAATTTCGCTGATCTAGCGCGTACATAATAAAAATGCAACATTGGCGAAACAAGCGCGCGAAACGATTCCGGCTTCATCGGCAATATATAATGCATTTCGCGAAAACAGGAATGAACAGAGAAAATTAATTCACAATTTCACAGCGCGAGTCGCTATACGTGTGTCGTTAACGAGCGAGTCGCTGTTAAATATTATCGCGGGTATTGTTGACCTGTGCAGCGGATAAACAAACGTTATGCGCAATAGTAAAAATTATGCAATACCGCGACTACAACGTTACGTAGGTCGGTAGCTGCGGAACGTTACGAGGAGTGCGATAGTATTCCAGACCAAGCGTATCGTGTGTACTACGATAAACCGAGAGTTACGGTAGACATTTTTTCATTCCTGAAATTCGAGTTAATTGCCGAAGCAAATCGATCCCTTCGCGGTAATATAGATGTAAGCGCTATGAGCTGGTGCGTGCAGCGAGAGGGAAAATTACACGCGCGCGTGCGACTCTATACGAAAGCTTCGAGCATGCGCGCCTAAATACAGTCTGCTTCACGCGTGTGTCTCGTTTTTAGCACTCGCGTAGATCGTGTGCGTGTGCGGGTTTCTTTTTCCGCAACTCGCGTAGGACTGATCAACTTTTCACTTCCTAGCGGGGATAAAAAAATAAACTGAAAAGAAAACCACATCCATCGTTACGCAATCGCTTTATAATCACATTAGTATTGCACAAAATGTCTCGCGCCGGACTATTATGGGGATATGCAACCGTGCGAATGCGTATACGCGCCCACGCGCTATTTCAATAAAATTCCCCCTCGTAATTCCTTCGATATCGATCTGTAAAAATACACATATCCGCGCATTATTTGCAACAAATCGAAAGGTATTAATTCCCAGAGTTTTCGCAGGCTGTTCGGCTCGTCGACACGTATAAGTACGCGATGAAATGAAAAACAACGTAATATACATATAGGCTGGGTGGCTGTGTATTAACTCTATAAATAGTTCCGCGGGGAATTGGTTGGAACAGCTTAGCGTTTATCCTTGATGGACGATACACGGCAATATTGCACGGTTAAGCGCAAGCGACTTTGTCAATTGGCCGTTCAATGCGCTCGGTCTCGAGATCTATACGATTATCATTGTACAAGTTGATTTGAGTTTTTTTTTATACAAAGATTCAGGTGATTCCGGCACGATTTACAAATCAACGAGAATTTTCTACAGAATTGTTATAGCGCAGAAATACCGCGTCGCCTGCATCGGCGGGAATATAGGACAATCGATGATGATAATAAGCGCAATCGCAAATAATTAGAGGCGCGCTCCTACGAGTAATCGATCAAATCGATTAATCAGCCAAGCCGAGCGTAACCATCGGCGCTAGATTCAATAATAATAGAATCCAGCCGGGCTGTAATAGTTGGAAAAAAGAAAAGGAGAGAGAAAAAAGGTATAAGGATGGAACGAGGCGCACACGCGAGAGTATCGGCCGCTGACAGAGGGGACTATCAGCGAATGGACTTTTCATTAAGTGCTACCGGCGCGCGCGCGGCGGCCTAAATAGCGATGGGAAGGGCAAGCGCGTCGACAGCAGCAGCGTATAGAAAAAGAACGATGAGGAGCGCGTAAAAAAGAAACGGCCGCGCGTGCAATCAGCCCTTTTCCTCCCAGATCGATACAGTGTATATATATGCGAGCGAGCCTTAGAATTGGGTCGGAACTCGCCTCTATGGTGTGTGTGTGTGTGTATATGTTGGACACTATAGCCTCTCGTATTCCTTTAAGCTTGCCTTGCAGCCCGCCATTCGACGCGTCATCGAATCTTGTACCCTTCCACTGTATACTCGATTGTTTAACAGATTTTTATACGGAATCTCTTTTATTTTTGTCAGCTGGAAAGAATGCGATTGACCCCTTTCGACGTATCCCGCGCCGCCCATAGTTTATCGAAGTTTTGTGTATTTTTACCACTGTGTTTACCGGCTGGCTTAGTCAGTGCCTAAAATTAACGTCATTACTCTCTCTCTCTTTCTTTCGCGAGCGACGCTGCCTCTCTAGTCGACACCCAAGAGTTCGATTTGGTTTTGGACCGACGGCGATATGTGTGTCTATAGCCGTCGCGGTTGTGTACATAGGCGAAAAAAACGTAAAAATTTACATTCCCGTTTGCCCCGACAGAGAGAGAGAGAGAGGGAAGTTTTTGCGAGAAGAAACTCATGCGGTTATACGCGCGTTTGAAACAATCTCTTAGCGATTATTGTTTGCGCAAACGTATATAATTTAGCGCTATTAGCACGAATGAAAAATGCCGATATCGGTCGCTATGTACAATGGTCTGTTCGCATTTTGCACAATTACGTTGCCCGAATCCATTCGTAAACCACGACCATCGGTTTTGTCAATATATCTGTACATCTTCGACTTTAAATACTTTTTACTCCATGTATCTGTGTAACAAAATCTAGCGGGGTCTTAAATTCACGTTTATTCGCCAGGCCAGGCCAGTGTCCGCGACTCCCGCCAACATCGAACAGCTCATCCAGCGCCGATAATATCCGCGTATAATAGCCGTTATAGGCTGCGAGCGCAAGCGGCGATCGGTTCTCCCGCCGATCATCGTTATTAAAAGAATACGCGCCCATTGAGGAAAAGTCCGCCGCAGCCGAGAATACCGCGTAACGCACACGCACGCACACATGCGCGCAACATCCTCATTTTCTCTGCGGACCGTCTCTGCGACCGCATCGCGATATACTGCAGTATATTTATATACGTGTACATGTAGACGGTCGGATCGCGCGCGCGCGCGCTCGATGACGCCGATGACGCGGTAGATTTTTTGCGCGAGGTGAACGAGAGAGAGAGAGAGAGAGACTCCCGATCGACGAAGATCTTGCTTTTGCCTTATGGGGCACGCGAGTGTGCGCGTGTGTGTGCGCGGCGGCCGGAGCCGCGCTGGACCTCGGACGTATGTACACGCTTCGGGCTCCCGCGATCTTCACGGTCATGCGCGCGCGCGCCAATCCATTTCTGATCTCGCCACTCGTCGGTCTGTGTATAGGAGGCTCCGAAATGTGTGTGATGTTACGTGTAGGCGCATACTCCCGACACCCACGTTCACGCCTGAAGAGAAAAACATACGCACTTTTGTAATATTCATTGGTGATGCCGCGTTGACGATATTACACGTGCGCGCGGGTATACAATTATGCGCGAGCGTTTGGTTTTCGGTTCGCGCGCGGCGCAGCTTAAAAACCGATCGCTTGTTTCATTTGTCGCGCTTGTCCGCGCTCGTTGCCTTTTTCGATTCTCGTATAATGTATATAGTCGTCCGACGGCTTACCGCGACTGGAAAACTTTGCTCGATGACGCGTTGCTTATGTTCTTCTTGGTATTATATGTAGAATGAAAATAGTTTTTCTTTTTGGTTAGTGTCCGTTGGATTCGGTATACGGATCGTTTTACCTTGGTCCTTTACAAATAAGAAACAATGCCATTCGAATGGATGGATTTGCAATTTGACAAAATTCACGGTAGCTTAAAATACACGAATAAAAGTATTACAATGCTTAATATTTATCTTAACTCAGTAGTACGTGTATTAATTTACACGTGTAGAAGCTTTATAAACACTGACTGTGCATATATGTATCGAATAAGCCTACGGTTACAAAAGTATATCAAACAATCCTTGCTATATACACCTTATTCATCACTTTCGTGCTTACTGTACGAAGAAACAATGGAAATTAAAACAGCAATGGTACAATTCTCTTAAACGAATGAAATCGTTCTTGGCTATTGCATTCATGAAGGTTTACAGCTATTTTTGTAAATAAAAAAACGGAAAACTGTGCTTTCGAAGCGAGGGTCAAGCTGTCTTTCCTTGTTCGACTATTTCTACTTCCATGGACTTTGGCGCGACGAGCAAAGCCTGGCGAGTTTCTGCTTCTCTTTCCACGTAACAGGAATTCATTTGTTTTTGATTAAAGAATTTTAAGCTTCATCGACCTCTCGTGTACCGTATTTTTTTAAAATAACCAATTGCTAAAAGACGATTTAATAGTTTCGTACAGAGGCTTCGGTACAACGGAATTATCGATATTATTTTCTCCACCGCGTATTCTCGGCCCTAAAGCAGACCACACACTCACGTCCCAGAATCGCACAACCGAAGGAGCAAATCGCGCTGTCGGATCCTCCGCATGAAATTCAAGCGCCCGATGTCACTCATCGGCAGCACTCGCATCTCCGAGCTGCAGAGGGACGATCGCGCGGCGTCGACAAGGCAAGTGACCGCGACGCATACGCGGAAGAACTTTTTGCGTCGCGCGCGCTCGTGTGCACTCGTTCCCTCCGTTCATCGGTTGCCGCAGCAGCTAAGCTCTGCCTCTCCGCGTCTCTCTCTCTCTCTTACAAAGAGTCTCCCATTTCCTTGATTGCGCAACGATCGTTACGGAGCTGCACGCGTGAGTTCTCTCTCTCTCTCTCTCTCTTCTGTCTGTCTCTTCTGTATGCAGCACGAGACGCATCTTACACGCGGGCCGCCTTTGGCGTCGCGCGCACTAAATCGTTTTCTCTCATTGTCGATTGATTTTCACCGCGCTCCTTGTGCACGTGCATATATGTCGTGTAAGCGACTGCTCGATTCCCTTTCTCTCGGTCGTAGAGAGAGAGAGAGAGAGAGAGAGAGCCGAGATCGTCCCGTGCACCGCCGCGAGAGCTCGAGAGATGTGATGACCTTAGCCGCGACCCACGTGTGTACGAGTCGCGTAAGGCTGTGTGTGTGTGCGAGTGCAGAGTCGGTGTACATGCAGTACGCCGAGCCTCGACGCGGCCAACCTGGATAAACAACGCGAGAGCGTAGCTGCGAGGCGGCCGCGCGTGGCCTGGCATAAGCGCGGGAGAGAGCCTAGTTTCGCCTGCTGCTGCAGCTCTGACCGCCTGAAAGAGAGAAAAAGAGAGAGAGAGAACCAACCGCGTCGCGGAACTGACCTGCACTCGCGCGGATGCGCCGCTATGTATACCAATGTACGTACAACTTTGCGCTCGCGTCTTTTTTCCGTTCAGATCGACTTTCGTTTGGAATATATATCGATGAATTGGACAAAAAGCGAAAGACATCTTCAATATTATCCCTAATATTGGAGATCTCCTCTGTTTAATACTTGTAAGTAGAAACGGACGAGTGTGTCAAGACGACGAGAGTGTCGTTTTAGCTTTGGTATTTTGCGAAACCTCGAGATGGTCCTTAAACGAAATGAATGTCTTTGAGAATGGTCTGCGACAAAAGAAGGAAATTGTGTCGAATGCACTTTTATGCGATTGTCCGAGGTCGAATGTGTTTTTCTTTTTTAACCCGCATCGATGCAACGCAGCCGATTCGCGATGAATAAGTGAGTCAAGACTGATTTCATCTTTCGGTACATAATGCGTCTTTTGTAGCTCTAATAAAATCGGATTATTTTTAACTTGAAAATATTATTTATTCATATACCAACTTGTTCGGATTCGATTGCATTGCATTTACTACGCGTTGCGACACTCGATTTTGTCATCGCTGCAATGCTTGAATATTTGTTAGTTGGGGCAGCTTATGTATAGATAATATAAAAATTATATTACCTAATTTGATAATTTGATGTATAAGCATATGTAGAATCTGCGCTCTATGTAATAATAAAGAAATATAATAATTGTAATGTTACCGCATACTTTTACCATATTTATTCGTGCAGTTTTCTTTGTAAAATATTTCGCTGCCTTTATGTCTTTATATACTAAAAATGGTCTTATTATAACTCCGACGCAAGAGACATTTCATAATGGTTATATTTAGCTTTGCACATTAGGGGATCACGCTGCCAAACGTGAATCCGAATTTTTCCCGAATTTCTCTCATAACTTGCCAAACCTCGTTGTACACGAGTCATACCAGATGTGAGTACTCAACTTTTACCACAAATTAATCTATGAATTCGAGACCAAGTGTGCTCAACGATCAATTTGTCACTCGAATTCAAAAATCAATTGCGAAAATGACGATTAAGAACGATGCTTCCTTATAAGACCTCGAGTGTCCCGCATGAAAGCAATTGCGGGCGTTGATTCGCGAAAAGAAGTCGGGGCAGCTCCCGCTGCAAGCGTAAGCCGGCCGGAACATTTTAATCAAAGCAGATTCGCCTATGCGAACGATCATCTCGAACGATAATGAAATGAATGTCGCTTCCGGCAGTATAATCATACGCAATGAACGGTGCAACGTAAACAGTCGAGTACAAACCGCGTGCACAACGAGTCAGACGCACACACACGGATACGGGTACATCGCTATATAGATGCGAGTCGCGAAGGAGAGAAGAGAAGAAAAGTAAAGCGCAGCAGCCGCGACAACGGGGGAGGGGGGAGAAGGTCAGCGACAGTGGTGCGCTCGACGATGTATACATTGCTCAAGGAATCCGAAATAGCCGCGGGAATCCAAAATAGTGTGCGTATAACGCGCGGGAGAAACGATATCGACAATGACCCATATTTCGGAGCGTGTGTGTGTGTGTGTGTGTGTCGAGACGCGCGCGCGAACTTGTGAGAACAACCAACGCACACGTCTCTCTCTCTCGCGGACGCTCGCGGGTGTATGGTCCGTGTGTGTGTGTGCGTATACTTGGAAACCGCCCGTAAATAATTCCCCGCAGTCGTTTGCACGTGCGCACGATAGGTATGAATGTCGCTTGTAAATTGTGAATTGTCCGAGCCATGTATAATTGCTAAAAGTGGCTTTAAGTTATTGTCTTCGTACAGCGGTTAATAAAACTTATTGGTTCTGCGAATATATATTCTATTCAATGAGCAATAATCTGTGTTTTCTTTTTTTATTTTAATTTTAATATTTTAGTACGGACAATTGGCAGCTATAATGTAATGTTTCAAGTATAGTTGGCCAATTCGTCAAACTCATCCTCTCAAAATAATTATTACTGTCATATATTATTAGATAATCAATAGAATTTCTATTTTGAAAATGGAATTAAAAACGTTGGTTATCGCACTTATTTTTACTTGGTGCAGCAATTCATTGATATCCCGCGGTGATTATTCATAGAGTTGCAAGATCACTCAAACTTGAAGGAATCCACATTATGCCATATTCTGAATTTTTCATTGCAATTAATTTCATTTATATATACGTAACTTTTGATACTACTGTTTTTTGTTGTTGAGCTATATTACCATAAATTTACTTATTTTTATTGCTACGACGCAGTGTTCGCGTCGACTAAGTTTGAATTTGATTCATGAAATTTTATGATTATATTATGTACATCTTTTTCGTAAAGTACGGTATTATAAGCTTGACGTTAAATGGCCACTTAATCGATTTCACTATTTTTGTTCTTCTGCACCTCTTTTTTTTCTCTCTCCTACGAACCTAATTAAGTTTCTAGGCAAGCCTAAGGCGCGCGTCTAAGTATAGGGTTGCCCTAATTAATTTGATTCTCGACGGATCTAAAAAGTTTGTAGCGTACAAAATTGGTAGACGGAAAAAGAAAGAAAGTATTTGTTAGAGACGCGGCGAAAATATAAAAGCAAATAATTCATTCAAAATGATAAACAATTCAAACGGCATTATATCAAGTTAAAAGAATACTGTGAAAAATAGTTTGAATAATAAAAGTCAGAGAGATTATGTCTATATTTAGTTAGCACCTCGCTTAAGCATTAACCAATAAATTAGCAAGTATAGGATATGTCTCCACACACACACACACACACACACACTTGCGTGCGCTTACGTAATTCCTTTGCTGGTTACAGGTTTCGTTTGTCTTCGTGCTGTGGGTGTTATTCCCTAAGGACCGGAACGCTTTTCAGTGGAATATGCTGCATAGTGAGTACAGTTTTCAGAAATGAATTACTCGAAAGGATGATGAAATAATTGACATTAAATGTTTCAATGTATTAATTTACCTCCATGAATTTATATATAGTTAAAAGTTTTGTATAGGAAGCTGGTTGAAAAGAAAGGTTGAGATGATTTTATAAAAAAAAATATAATATTACCTATTCAATATTCAAAAGTTGCGAAAGTTTAAAGAGGCTTTGAGATCCCTCTGTTGATAAATATTCAAATATTTTGCAGTAAATATATATATATATAAATTTGAATCGTTCCAGATACTGGCTATTATCGCAATAGTGCTTCTCTTCACGGTGAACGTCCATTGGCGAACGATAATCATCGACATAGATCCGGCAATAGTGAAGATCGTCTACACCATCAATCTCGTCATGACGATTCTCATCTCAACACTGATGATCATAGGAGCGATGAGAGTAATTATCAACATCCACCCCTTTATTTCATTTCGCGTAACAAATCTCACGAATACCTATACATTCTTGTTTATAGAAAAACACGGTAATGATGTTACCGTGGGTAGTTCTCGGGATTCTCCTACTAGTCGGTCTACTAGTCAGCGTCCTCTACACGTCGATCAGCTTGTTCTTGAACGACGAGGAGGTTTACCACATCTTGTACGGAATGCTATTCTTGATATTCGGCATTTTAACAGTCGGTAAGTGTAAATCGAAGCTGTACGAGGCTGTGTATTACCAAACATCTTCTTACCAAACATTTCTCAACCTTTCGTTTTTCAGTGATTTACACGTACTTCTGGTTCGTGGTGTACAGCTACTTCCAGCAGTTGCGTCTGGAGAAAAATAGCCTCAGGATTGGACCCTATGGAAAGCCATACTCTTATCAGCGGCCTTGAACAGTTACCCGCCAAACTCTATGTATACGTAAAACTATGTTACAAGCGGCGCTTTATTTCACGAATCTCTCACACAAGACTTGGACGTTCTGTATACGTATACGGGACCGCGCGATTATCCCTAAGCTTCGCGTAGAAATAGATTATTATTGTTACAACGTGCAAGACAAAAGAGCCTACGCGGCGCGACGTTCTTTTTATACGACGACGACGACGACTTTCTTTATTTTTATACACGCTCTTCTACTGCTTCTTGCATTTTCAAATTCTCTCTTTTATTCGCTGGTGTTGTTTTGAAATTTATTTATTAAAATCAATCGAAATCTACATATCTTTACTATTATAAGATAATTCTTTTATTTATGACACTGTATCTGTAATGTTTCTTCATATCTCGATCATCATTTTTACCGGTAGTATATTTTTGTAATAATATTGTGAAATTGTGTATATCGAATGTGCGTACCTTTAGATGTTAAACGGAAATAAATTAATATATTACTTTTACAGGAAAATATATTAGTAGAAGGCATAAATTTTAAAATGTGATATTTTATTCTTATTAAGTTGATTCCTTTAAGTTACAAAAGATATTATATAAAATGAGAATTATATGAGCAAAATCGTAAATTTCAATAAAGAAATTATTTAATACTTGAAACTAAATATGTGAAGATGAAATTCATTTCTTTGTATATAAACGATATATTAACCAATATTCCTGTGAGTCATTTTTTAATATAGCCTTAACATCTAATGAAAAATAATGACCGCATGATAACTATCACCTTTAACTTCATAATAAATTCAAGGGTCACCTCGAATGCGCAAAGCTTCTAATTTATTACACTTTCAAATAATATTTATATTTATATATACCGTGTAGTCTTATTTTTTATTGTTCTATACAGTTTTTAATTTAATCGTATGAATAAACTTATATTACGCGCAATGCATTCATGAGAATTTAAGATACTTATTGACTAACAACCGTTAGTTGCAATTATTTTTATAACAAAAACAGGCGAATGAGTAAATACCATTGGCAATTATTTCACAAAAGCTTCGTGCCTTGTGAAAAATATAAAACAGTAATTTATGGCTGTCTGATATTAATTATAGTTTTATTGATGTACTACTGAATCTCAATGCACATGTAGTTTAGCTTTGTTCTAAAATAATTTGCTTATATACTTATAAAATTAATTACGTTCTTTATTTTTTTAAATACTTTTCACATGAATAATAATTATAATAACTTAAATAAGCATTCAGATTCATGGAAAGTAGCCGATATATTGTTTAGTCACAAACTTATGCGCGAATTATTTTATAGTATTTATCATTTAAGCATACAATAATACATTTCGATACTACAGTGCGATAAAGTTATTTTACTCTTGTGTGAACGTTTGCGAAAAGGTGGCAAACAAGGGCGAACCGTATTGAACGCATGCGTTTTTGTTCCCGCGTGCGTCAAATCGAGTTTTGCGCACGAAGTGTCATAAAAGTAATTGAAAAATGTAAAATTATTTATTAAAAATCTATAAATGTTCGATACCATTAATAAACAAGGAAAACCGTTCAATCCTATTACTCTGTATATACAGTTATTACCTATAATAATGTCTTGTTGCCGATGTTCAAGACTTTTGCATGTGGACACAGCATAATGAGAATCCTCGTACTGCAGTACGATAACAAAGTAATAATTATAGTGTAATTTTCGTATAATTTAATAAAAATAGGTAAATATTTTTGCTGGATTGCAGGCGGGTGCTTTCGAACGGATTTCCACACGATTTGTCTCAACGGTATATTAGTTTAATAAATTACAAATTTGTTTTTATACATGTTTTATATACTTGATTCCGTAAGCAATTCTACATCTTTACGTATGAATAATGCTAACGTAGCTGCTCCAAGGCCCGTTGCATGATTGACACAGCCGAAATCTGTAAACGATCCTGACCGACGAACACGGCTCCCATTCGAACTCCAGTTAATGTGACCCCTAAAATGAAATTCAAATATAACTAACCATACTTTTTCAAAACACTTGTTTCTCCATCATAATATATCAGTTGACTATTATTAAGTCTTTTAAAATCTGAATTAGTATTTAGGTAGTATACAAATTATTGTTACCCCATTCCGCTGTAACAACCACTTGGATGTTGCCAATCCAATATTAATTGTTCGTAATGGTCGTTTAGAAAATCAAGATATCCTTCCATACCGCAAAGAAACACTGAAATTATTCAAGTGGCATGTCATAAAAATAATCAGAAGATGATAATTAGTTTCGATTTGTCTCCAATTAATTATCACTAAAATTATAAAATAACTTTGTAAATAACCTTGTTCGGACGCCAAATCTTTACTGACGTACGGGAATCCCATTTGTTCAAGGTTTATCAGATCTTGTAAAATTAACGAACAAAATTTAAGACTCAGATATGGATAAAATTGCGTAATACTGGTTTCGCACTGAAACTGCAATCCAATAAATAGAATTATTTTTCGAAAGTTTTATCGAAACATCAAAGTAAACTGAAATTTATTAATAATTGTTTTCAACTAACTGCAGCCATGAGTTGCAGCATGAGCAGCCTATGAGTCAGAGGATATCCAGTTGTGCTGTTGTCATTATGCACCAAAATATTTCGACAATTTTCAAGAAGTTCACATCTGTGCGCTAAGCCTACAAAGCAATGATCGCTTTCTTTCTCTTGAGGATGCCCATCAAACATGGAATTTATAATTTCTGATAATGTTAGATTGGGATTAGGCAAAAGATCTTTTTCTAGATTCACCTTTCTCCAAATAATCGGTTTAATCCAAATTTCCGGATTATTTACTTTCAATGATACTGTAAAGAAACTGATTATATTATATGTATACGAATTATGACAGTCAATATACTATTTGTATTTATGGTAAACTTTGAATTCTACATATTTCGCTAACACTTCATTACAAACTTTATCAAGCTTTTAAAAAATTGATACAATTTTGGTTACTTTATTTTTTTTCTAATTGTTATTTTTGTGGTGCAATATTCTTTGAATATAAATTATCGTAAATTCAATGTAAAGTAATGTTTCATAAATCCGCACTTATGTCACGCCTATTCGTGACATAAGAAGTTCATTATTTCACTCTACTTATCTGCACTCTCTATATATTTAGATTTTAGTAACTACCATATACGAGTATAAATACGAAAACGATATACGAGTATAAATTTCTAAGAGCATACAAAGACTTTGCACACATTCTTAACATAATTAATACTGATACTCTGCTTACATTCGGCCATATCTTTAGTTGGTACTTTTTCGTTAGCTTGTAGTACACGGCGAGTATCTTCGGAGAATTTCAAGATGTTCAAAAGTACAGTCTTTTGGTACGTGTCCAAGAATATTATATTTTTGTGATGAAGAGCTGCCCGTATATTAGCTAAGAAAATATTTCTTTGATGTTAAACCAGCATTTAATATAAGCATGTCGAGCAAAGTAATTAGTTTTAAAAAATTACCTTCAGCAAATGTCACTCCAAATGTGGTATCTAAGTTCATTTGCTCAGGCCGGTCCATCATGTACTTCAAAACTTTCATTACAGCGATCATTTTTCTCTCTAAAAATCAAACATCGATACTTCCAATGAAAAATGTAAGTGCATGGAAATAAGAGTAGGTATGAAAATTACTGATAATTGAGTAATAGGATATAAATTTTACACCGTTTATATATTTCATTTATCTTCTGATGATATAGAATACTGAAGAATACGGAAATGCATACTTTAATATCAATTATTATTAAGTAGTGATATTTACATCTCGAGCTATTACGATAACAATTAATACCAGTAAATCCTCAATGCTTATATCTATACGATTAAATAATAAAAAAAAATTATTGAAAAAATTAGTTAGAATCAACGTCAAGGTTTTCATTATTTCAAAAATATAAAAAGTAAGCCAAGATCAGAAGATATTAACGAAATTCTAAGGAAAAGAACAAGTATCTCATTCTAGTCCTTATTCAAATTTCAAGAGGAAACCGCAGAGTTTATACAATATATTAGTTCAGGATAAAACGTTTCAATAAAAAAAATCCCCTCTTGATTGCTCTCGATGCTTATATTACACAAGTAGAAACAGATTAATACGGTAAGACGCAGTTTTCGATCCGGTTTATGAAACTTTTCCTTTAAAAGTGAGGGTCTTAAACTGTGTTAAATGAAAGTTTTTTTTACATTCTCTAAATAAATAATAACACAGACTTCGTACGTTTTCTCAAAACATTGCATTTTGTTTTAATTTTATGGACATTCATAATTTTTTGTCTTAGCTTTGGTTCGAGAAATTTTGTAAATGCTCATAAACAGACTTCATCTGTTTAACTTATATAATACATATTTCTTTATTTTTTTTGCATGGTATGGTTTCAATTTTTGTAAGTGCAAATGGACGAGAAAAGATTTTAATTTACTCATTGGCTTAGTCACTGTAGATTTATACTCTCGAAAATGACACTTGTTGAAGAAACCGTAGTATTTTTTATCGTGTATAATTCAAATAATTTAGTGAAATTTTAATTTTGTCCCAAGTAATTCAAAGGGCAGAAATAATTTATCAAACATAAATCATCGATTATGGACTGTAATTCCTGTAAAAATAAAACTGAATCCCTGTATCACATCTTTCATGAAACAATCAACGTATACGAACAAGTTTGCTTTTACTACCATAACAAATTTTATCTAAATATGCCACGAACAAATCCTCGACCACTTAAAAACTGTCAAACGTCAATAGAATTTTGATTCTCTCACCAAATTTATTCGAATCGAACGTAGCGCACATCACTTGTATAGTCATTGAAACAACGTACGCACAAATCACAAAATTCAACTTAAAATTCATGGTTACGAAGTTTGCGGCAACTGTGCCTCTTGTAAAATCGCAAGTTCAAGCCCACGACACGGGCTTTTATAAAAGCCCCACTGGATGTTTCCCGACTATAGAATCAAATAAAGAGCGCAGTCGGGCCTTCGTAGCGGTGCGCGCGACTATTTCATTTATTCTTCATTTCCCTTCGCGTAATGTAGAAAAATCGGGGTGGTTTTATCGAGTTCAGTCCCATTGACACTTGAGATCTAGATTAAGAATGCACCCGTGGTGAATAGATTTAGCGGTGCGAGATATTGAGTTTGTATATTTAGCTCTTATAGAATTATTTTAATTTGTTTTTGACGCGTTCGTATTTATTTTATTGCGGATAAAGAATACAATGTAACCATTTAGAACTAAAAAATATAGATTAAAAAATTAATGAGCTTGCCGACGCATTTTAATACTCGGTATTATAAGGCACATTTTTTATGATGCAAAGTTTAATTTTCATTTTATTTAACTCTCTTATCAGACGTATGAAAAAATATGTTTCCTAAAAAGTTCATATTTATATAATACTGTAAATAATGGTGTGTCTGTGATACATAAAAATCTATTTTTTAGGTTTTCCCTTTCAAAAATTTACTTGAAAAATTTTAAACTCTTCCGTACAGTCATTGAGAAATAATATAAATTCTATAGCGATAAAAAATTTTCATTATTTTTAATAAGTAATTACAATTTAGAAATAAATTTTTTGTATTAATAGTTAAGTGATCCAGTGGCTGGACCGTGTTAATGATTGACCTGTTCTATAGTGTCGGGACGTATATTTGATCACTAGATCTTTGACCCAAACCTCGCTTAATCTGAGAATTGATAACATTTGTAATGCAAGTAAATTTTTGGGAATCGGGGGATGAAATAACGGACAGTGTATATAATAAAGGTGCAGATATATTAAAAATCAGTTTATTTTATTACACAAATACCTTACATATTATACGGGCATATACTTATACATTTACATACAAAAAGTCTTATATTCGCAGTTGGATTTCACGTTTCCAATTATTACAGATCACAAGTGAACACTCACTATCTTCACTCCTCAAACTCGAGGTACACTAATCATATAAAAATTTAAATAATCGATCATAAATTATCGTTAAAATCTAATTAAATCAGCTCTGGTAAGTTAGAATTTGTTTTTCATGGAAAAATAATAGTAATCCTGCGATTATTCACGAGCAAAAGCAACAGTCTTCTGTGTCAGCGGTGCATTACCGGTTTAACGTCATTACAATGGATCGTTTATGAAGTCGTAGTCAATTTCCAGCTGCATTCTGATGTCCATCGCAACCAAGCCAATGACGATGAGTACAGGCAGCCTGAAGCGTGATCTCCAGCCGAGTTTCAGCATAAAGAGTAGCGCCCGATGAAGCATCCCGCCACACCCGAGAAAGATTCCTGCTGCCATCTTGTGCATAGCGAACGGAACTTGCCCCGGCTTTTTCTGCAAATCTCTGCGCACCCCTGACCCCGACAGAGTTTTGACTTTGACGTTTATTCCAGAAACAAACTTAACCTAAAATGCAAATACAGCTTTGATAAACTAAATCGTTTAACCGTATCACCAACATTAGTCGCTTCGCTTTTGACTCTGCACTATGATAGATTCGTTGCTTACGTCGAACAAGATTATTTTCCAAAAAAATAAATAAATAAATAAATAAATACCGCAATAACAGAATCAAAACAAGTTTGTGTACGATTAATGGAGAAATCAGATAAACGAATATTTTACCTTTTGAGCCTGGTATCAATGTAATGCACAAGTTCTCGACAGTGATTGCACAGCTTCCTCATTTATTCCAGGGTCTAGGTCATTTCAAATTTGAATTTCGAAAGTTCTTTCACTTCTACTTGCTACGGGACGCGCGAATACGTCGATCCACGAGTGGTTGACCATGAGTCATGACTTATTCTGTAGACGTTCTCGCCTTCTCGGATAGTCCAGTGTACCTATAGCGTATACCCCTATTGCTATATCGACAATGATATGCGATACTGATGTGCACAGTGCAAGCTTCAATCAAGACACTACAGAAAACTGTTTTAGCGATCAAATACGAATTCCGAGAAATGACAGTAGGTAGCGCGAAAGTTAAAAGTTGCATTAGACGAACGATAAATTTTTGGCGCCGAAACAATAATAAATTATGATCCTCTGTAGCGTTAAAGTTTGCAACTGGTTTTTGTGATTAGAAGAAAATTATCTTTGGTTAATTATTTGCAACGTTTAGACGAAAGTTTAAAAAATACCTTTTTTAAAAATTAAGAAACTCGGTCAGTTCTTCTAATAGTACTTAAAATAGCTTCCAATAATGTAGCTTTATTAAAAATTACTTTTATGCAGAAATATATTAAAAATGTATATATAAATCTCTGGAACACGAAAATTCTTTTTGGCATTTCTATGTAGTTTCATAGCATTTTTAAAGAAAAAAAAATATCTATAAATGCATACTTTAACATAGTCTGATATGAGAAACGATATATTTTAAACGATTACTTCTAAAAATTTTATAATAGGAAAAGTATGAAGATGAAAGTGAAAAAAGAACTGGTTAAAGTTAAAATTATAAGCTATCAACTGTATGAAGAAAAGTACGGGTACAGTGCGCGATGCAGATTTCTTGAGATATTTGTTGCCGAAAATATAAAGTTATGCTTGATTATTCACGTTTCGAAAACATGGCAAAGTCGCATTGAGGTTAATGCTTCGTACGATACAGGAATCAGGATAAGTACAGCGGGTTGTCAATATAAAATTACCTTACATATTTTCAAAAGAATCGCGCGCGAACTATACAATATGCTAATAAACAATTATTATAAAAGTATATAATTGATAATTATTAATTATATAATAATGCTTGAGTAACATAATTGTTGTATTTAAAAGTAGGAAGTACCTGTATAAGAATTATATTTTTTGCAAAGTAAACTTGCTTATACAATGAACATTTTGTTAATAATTTATAATACTTTTCGTTAATAACTTATAATTAATTTATAAATATTACATAAAAAATAATAAATTATTGAACAGAAACAATATTTTGGAACAGCATATAAATTTTATTCAATACGTATTGCTTGTAATACGAGGCTTTCCGTTAACGTTTTCGCCGAACATATTCCGACGAAATATTCGAAAATATTCGAAAATATTCGAATTCCGTCTTGACAATTTTTTTCATACGTTTTTCGCAAAATTTATTTCGTGCTTCCAGCTTTAGCCATTCTATTGATTATATTCTTTAATATTTTCTTATTATACTCTAACAACGTATAGCTTTAATAATTAATTCTTGATTCTAACATTTTTGTTCTAGTAAAATTAGATTCTCATCTTTGATATTTGAATTCGTATTTGTTTTCATTAACTTTATGGGTACATATCTTATGATATTTATCACATGCTGGACGCAGAACAGTCAGGAAGCCAGCGACTCGCGTACCTTCGATCCGTTGATAAGACCCTTAAACTCAAGGGCAAATTACATGGTTTGCACCACAACTGCTCTCGTAATGTAGTCAAATATACAATTCTGCCGATTCTGCATTTCTTTATAGCACCTACTGACCTTTTGTATTTGCTTCTGCATTGAGCCTGATGTAACGGTAAAAATTAAAATATAAAATATTTTACTTCATAAATTGAAGCATACCTCATTAGATAAATAGTAGCAGACATAAAAATAATGTTCATACTTTGAATCAGTATGAATAAAAATATTTATTGAAGTCGTAAGCCACTCGATCACTAACCTTACGTTGTCTTGATTGACATACGGCTGCTACAAGTTTTTCTCTTGCAGCGAAAAGTTTTTTCTTTACAAATCATCCTTTCTTTTTACCTCTAATTCTTCTTGGGCGTTCATAAAACGAAGCCATTTTAAAATTATAAATTATTAACGATACCGATAAAAACAAATCGACACAACGCATTGGCAGAGTGCGAAAACGATAACCTACAAACGCGAGTCAAAGCCGTTGGGGGGAGGGAATCAAGGCGCGTCGCCAAGTTTTAGTTAACTGCGCTTGACTAACAATACGAATCATATTGGTACCTATATCAAATATAGGTACAATAATTTATGTAAATAAATATGATTTTACGTGAAATATCGTATTGATCTATCTTAAAAAATTAGATTGCATTTTAGAAATATTAATAATTGATATCCAATGCAGTTTTTTTAACATATTCTCAACCAACTTCGAAGTCTTAATAGAGCTACCTAAAAGAGATAAAAAACGTAAGTGATTGATTAGTATAAATATCATATATCATTTACTAATCGCATCATTCGCTGCGTGAAAACATGCCCTGATAGAAAGTTTAATTTAAGATCTTCTCAATGCTGTCGAAGCAAACGTATTTTTATTTTACAGTTTATATTTTTTACTTTTCGTTTCCTTAATTTTGGGATTAGTGTACAAAGTCAAAAAATGAGGAAAAAATGAAACCGATCGTTAAGGCATACTATTTCATATACCGAGTTGTAGAAAGCCTATTAAACGAGCTTGTAAGCTGCATGCTAGCAAATAAAGATTTAGCGCGAACCTCGACTTACAGTCATAGTTATAATCTTATCATCTTGAAGAGAAATTATTTACGTCTTCGCTTATATGATCTTGTTATATGAGCAAATACCGAAATTATATTTAATTCGCTCTTTACAAGTGCACTAAATACTGATATCGAATATTGCGGTGCAGTTAATTTAAACTGTCGTGGGCACTCAGCACTAGCAGTTTTGCAAGTGCAGCGAGCAGTCATGGATGTCAACTTTGAAGGGAAACGAATCCTGGTTACCGGGGCTGGTCAAGGTAACGGGATTACATTTAAACCTTACTCAATCATTAATAATATCCTGCTATTGTTTTAATAATGATAAAATTATTTATTAAAAATATATTTAAATCAATCGAATTGTTACAATATTTTTCTTTTACATGTGTTAATAATTCTTGGCTCTTATTTAAATTTAATGATTCTTTGTTATTTAAATAATTACTGAGAAGCTTGAAAACTTACAGTATCAAACTTGCGCGTATTCAAATATAAGTATTCGAAAAGTATTGGGACTGTTAAATGTCTCGTAGGAAGTGCATTCTAGTAGAAATATTGTGCACAAAAATTAAACAAATAATTTTTTTTGAACCGTAATAATAAGTATAACAATAACACTTTGACCTTGGAATGACCTTTGAAAGCTCTGTCAAGTACAATTCCCAAATTTTAAACAATAATCCTGTTCTATATATTACACATATTCATTTATATGGTCGTCGAGAGATTTTTATACTAAATTAACTCTTTATATAGTTAACTCTATTTCTGAACGACGAACAGTTAAGCGCATATTAGCGTTATCTAACCAAGCAATACCTATCCTGCCAAGGTCTACACTGATGCTTATTAGGTAACGCTAATATTTGGGAATAAATTTAATACGTATAATTTAAACTGATTTAGACAATTTCAAACATATTTAAATATAATCGGATTCTATTTCGATACATAATTAACCATGAAAAAAATTCTTGATATCGCCTAATGGATTTACAATAAAAAGTAAAACTTATAATTTAAAATAAAATGCGACTTTCCATTTATTCCACATATATTCCTTCACAAACCCTTTTAAAAATTCGATATAAAATATTTATTATGCTAATAATCAATTCTCTTTGATAAATACAATCGCTTTTATAGCTTTCAAATACTTTATATAATACTATATTGTAGAGATATGCTATGTAGAATGCGGTACACAAGTTCCTGAAGAATCCTTTTATTTTGCACCGAAAACTTATAAACCATATAAGAACCATGAAAGTTCCACTAACAATAAGTAAACACCTTTCTCGTTCATCTTTATTGACTAGATCTTAAATCTTCTAAAGTTAGTAGATAGTGTAAGTGGAAATTAAAGAGAAAAACTTAAAAAGAATGAAAGAATAAAATTTGCGAAAGATTGACATGTATGTGAAAATACGCATTCAGGTATCGGTAGAGAGACCGCACTTCGACTCTCCAAATTTAAGGGCACAGTGATCGCCCTCTCGAAAACCAAACAGAATCTCGACTCTCTGGTGAAGGAGGATCCCAAGATTCAAACGGTTTGCGTGGATCTGAAAGACTGGGACGCGACGAGGGCAGCGGTGAAAAGCGTCCTGCCCATTGACCTGCTGGTCAACAATGCCGGAATCGCGATACTGGATTCCTTCCTTACCGTCAAGCCGCAAGACTTCGATCTCGTATTCAACGTCAATCTGAAAGCTATAATGAACGTTTCGCAAGTTGTAGCGGAAAATATGATCCAGAGAAAAGTCCCCGGGAGTATCGTTAATCTATCGTCTGTGGCCAGTTTGGTGGCTGTGGTGGATCACGCGATTTACTGCTCCGTAAAGGCATCGTTGGACATGTTGACAAAGTTCGTAGCTCCATGTTGTATAAAATTCATACGTCCTTTGTACTTATTTGAAGTATTAATGATTGTCGTACGTTTTAGAGTGATGGCGTTGGAATTGGGACCGCATAATATTCGCGTGAATACCGTGAATCCGACGCTCGTTATGACTGCGATGGGAAAGGCTAATTGGAGCGATCCAGCTAAAGCAGCTACCTTGAGAGTTAAAATTCCAATGGACCGCTTCGCTGGTAAGAAATCATCAGGTGTACATGTTTATTACTTCATTTATATATATGTTTAATCTATCACTTTTATACACATTTGCAGAACCTAGCGAGGTTGTCGATTCCATAGCATTCCTACTAAGTGACCAAAGCTCGATGATCACTGGCTCTGGTATTACCATCGACGGAGGCTACCATATCCATTAAGGTGTACCAATGATTAATTCTTAATGTATATTTCAATATATTCATATTCCCTTTGTATAGATAAAAATAAATTATTAAATACCTGTTATTTTAAGCCTATATCAATTCATTTTTAAATGAAAATCACTTTCGTCACACGTTGTGACTAATTTAAATTAAAATCTTATTTGCACAGTTTCAATCTATTCGAACTCGGTAAAGGCCGATTTTGCGCACGGAATGTAGAACGTACAATTTTGAGTTTTGGAAACAGGAATCTAAACAACGTAAACGCACATAAATTGGATTCAACTGTACTATTTTACATACCACATATAATATTAGTGTTAAATGTTCATACACTTAATTGGACCTTGAAACCAACAAAATTCAGAAAATGATAGGTTCAATCATTCTTGAGAAACCTCACTTAGAAAAATCTCACGTTACTCTGCTAGAAATAGTCGATTAAAATCAATAATAATCAAACTAAGCTCAATTGATTTTAATTGACTTTAATAAACTGAATTGAGGTTCTTAAAAATGATATTACCTCATTGAATTTATTTTAATCACTTCCAAAAAAAATTACAGTTCAACTGCGTTCAATCGTCAATTCACTCTTATCCTCGCTCTTATCCATTTCCGAGAAAACAACGAACATGAATAGTGAATTCTATAAACCTCTTTCTAGATAGTTTAGATAACGGACCGCTACGTGGCTACCGATTTTGGGACTCAAATGGAATTACCACTCGCGTGTGTATCTTGGCGTTTGTTGGAAAAAATTCCTTCAAGATGATATATACACTTTACATTTAACTATTATACTATTTTACATTTCACTTGGAATAACTTTTTTCATTTAATGTCACCGAAAGAGCTTTTTCGATTATGTGTACATCATCATTAGATGCACACTTCAAATGAATTAAAAATTTTTAATTAATTTCAATTAACTTTTTCAGTTTTTAGCTAAATTTGGAATTAATTAGATCTGATATTAATTTTAAAATATTCTTTAGCTTCATCGTGAGAGCGCACAAGGTCGCTTTTTGTCGAAAACTGAAGCAGTGGGAATTAGATGCATTAGATAGTGGTCGCGATGTTAAGGCGTATCAGCCGATAAAACAAACGACAGCTTCGACGCCTTAAATGTATGTTTACGTACGTATGCATCCTACGATCTGCAAACTGCATCTTTTATTATAAAATCTTGTGTTTAATCATATTTTAGCATCCTATAGTACACAAAAGCGTTTTATATCGTCCATTGTAAATTTCTGATGTTAATACTAGCTTTTCTGAACAGCGTAATAATATATACATGTATATGTTAAACTATTTGTAATCAGTGCTTTATAATGTCAACTTAGTTTCATATTTTTACTCGGCATAAACCAACTGTTTTCTAAATCCTATTTTAATGATGACCAGGAATTATTCTAAAATATTTTTAAGAAGGCTCAATCTTCGAGCAAAATTGAAGTTCTAAAGGGTAAAAAAATACATCTTGTTGACATTTATTCGCTGATATAGAGGTAATATATATATCTGCAATTTTATCTGTTCTCTTATCGGTTTGGACAGTAAAGCTATACATGTTCTACAGGACAGTTTCACGAAGAAATCGCAGTTGTTTCGGATTTTACAGAGGTGCATTTAACCAAAATGAATATTTCATTTGCAAATAAACGTATTCTCGTTACGGGTGCTTGTCAAGGTAAATTTATAAATTAGATTTTTTTCTTTATTTTGTTGTATAGGTGTGTTTCAAAATATTACTTAAATTTTAGCTATTATACGTAGAAATATTGTATTTATCAGTATTTTAGTTCTCTAAGACGCTTAATGATCATGTTAAATATAATTTTATAGTTCAAAATAAAAAGCAGTAAAAATTTATATAGTAATTTCGAATCATTTAGATGACAAATATTACAAACTTAAGTATAATATCTCCTATAGAAATAAGCTGCAAATGGGAATTTAAATTTTATTTTTAATGAATTTGAATAGGCTTTGCTTAGCCGGATTCCTAAAATATAAAAAAAAAAAATTAAAAAAAAATGAAGAACATTTTTAATTATAATTTTAATTAAATTTTGCGTAACTACAAATTATAATAATCAAATTATAAATTTTTACAAAATATCTGTATCAGACTGATATCAAATCAATAACGATTAAATGCCATTACCTAACTTTCATCACTTAAAAGTTGTTATAATCCATCTCTTCGATAAGACGTAATTTTTTTAACAGAATGACGACGAAACGTTGGTTAGATGCTCTTAAGCAAAATAGCTATGGAAGTCGGATATTTATAACTTATTTTAAATTTGATATCGAAGAAAGTCTTTGGACGATGAGTATTGAGCTGCCAGTTATTGATACTTTTACCAATTAATTAAATTAATTTAAAAGTTATTATTAATTTCGATGTAATACAAAGCAATCGCTTTGTATACAGTTATTAAGGGAGATCTTATACTCTCGGCATGCTGGCATAATGCCTAAGCGCAGAACTCCAGGGTTCGCCACCTAACGGCGACGATTATGCTTATCCGGTGGAAAAAAATACAAAGAGCAATTACTCCTGAAGGTCCAACGGTATCACACCATAAGAGCACTTTTATGTTTAGCTGGCAAACCTCGGAATTCTTCGCTCCCGTGGTCATATCAGCTTATGCCACGAGTACAAAAGACCCCACGTCAAAGCTTATTACATCATATCGTAATAATTTTGAAATTAATTTAAATCCTAAAAATTTTTTTAAAGAAAGTATGAATCTTAATTTGGACAAATTATGGTACTAAATCTATATTACTAAAATTATTAGAAATATTTTGGAAATATATTGGATGATGCCCTTTGGTACAATACTTTTAAGACGTGTTATGGTCTGAAAGATTCCTACCTTACCAGTTCCCGCATTTAACGAACTATATAAAGATATAGATTAATTTTTGAAAAAGAAAACTATTTGTTAGAATCTCGATAGTGATGTAATCATTACATGGTTCAAGTTTCATGAAATTCCATCCACAAGTCACAGAGTTTTTCGTCGCAAAAAATTTCGGAGATAAAAATCGAGCACGGAAAAACAGCTTTGGCTGTGACAAACAAAGTAATTAGTAAGCTCGTATTTAATTGTGAGGACCAAAGACTTTGGTTACAGTATCGAAAGTATGTGTTGTCACAACACACAAGTGTTTGTGTAGAACGGTGAATTACGAACAAAATTTTTAGCGACAAACATATAATGCTTACACCATTACCGAGATGGTGACAGAAATTTTTTCCTAAAATGTAAGAACCGGTAAGGTAGGAATCTTTCCGTCTGTAGCACATTCTCTTAATATATTGATAATTCTTTGACCAATATAATTCCCACATAATTGCTAAAATATATTGGTAACATAGTTCCAACATGAATCATTTCTACGCTAAGGAACTAAAGTTGCTTATATTTTGGGCTCTACATTTTCTTTAGCCCTTTTTATACGTTTATTATAAACGAAATGCAAATAAAAATGTATTGGCTTTTAAATATTTTAATTATTGACGATCTTTTCTTAAAAACGTATATGATACCTATATAGGCATAGGTAAAGAAGTCGCTCTACGCCTATCAAAGTACAAAGGAACAGTGATCGCTCTATCGAACAGGGAGAAAAACCTGGTGGAATTAACAAAAGAAGATCCCACAATCCAAACGGTGCACGTCGATCTTCTCGATTGGAAAGCAACGAGAGCAGCTGTAACAAGCGTTTTGCCCATCGATCTGCTGGTCAATAATGCCGGAGTAATAGTTTTAGCTTCTTGTCTAACCGCTTCGGAGGAGGATTTTGATTTTACTTTCGGCGTCAACGTCAAGGCTATGCTGAACGTGTCTCAAGTAGTGGCGGCAAACATGATCGAGAGAAAAGTGTCGGGTAGCATCGTCAACGTGTCGTCGCAAACCAGTCGAGCGCCACTTGTGGATCATTTAATTTATGGCTCGACAAAAGGAGCTGTAAATATGTTGACAAAGTAAGCAAGAATATCTTTGTAACTTTGTCAAATGTTTCCATCGAGTTATACTTTAATTTGTCTAAAAATAAAGAATGTAAATTTGATATTTCCAAAACAAAAAATTGATAGAATGTAATTTTATGTTAATAATAATGAGAAATGATCGACTGTTTAGGGGTATGGCATTGGAACTAGGTCCACACAACATTCGGGTAAATACTGTACAGCCAACCGTCGTCATGACAGAATTAGGAAGAAGTGTTTGGAACGGAGAAGAAAAATGTCGTGAAATGAAAAGCAGAATTCCACTGGGTCGATTTGCAGGTAAATCGATTAAATATGCCAATTTTTTATTACACCAGTGTCCAGTGGAAATGGAAGGTGCGACAAGAAGTGTCAAAATACGCCAAAGAATGTGCCCGAGATGTCGAATTTGGACATTCGGCTATACTATGGCACATATTGGCACACACAGATATTGGCTAGATGAGCCAGAGTGTACTAAAGTGTACAAATATGTGCCAGACTGTGCCAAATGTCGGAATTTCGAGCACATTTGATACACATTCCATTTCCATTTGGGAAATATATACTATTGGAATCTCTAGGTGATTGTATTAATTAGAATCGAGTTACTAATCAATTGATTTTTGCCCTATAGAAATCGACGATGTAGTCGATGCCATCGTATTCCTCCTAAGCGAACGAAGTTCAATGATAACTGGCAGTGGTCTAGCAGTAGACGGTGGATACCTACACTTATAACTCGATGCAATTTCCAAAATTGAGTACATTCCATGTAAAGGAATACGTTTCTTCTAATCAGTTTGTACAGATATTGAAATTATCTTTACATAATAACATTACGTCGGTATTGGCATTGAACGAGGTATACGTAACACTATTACACGATTATGTCATTAATCAACGATACATTGATCATATTCATCAATGTCACATTGACTAGAGACGGAGAAAAAGAATTTCAATATTATCACTGCGCTATCTGTTGTGAACTTTTACCTCCTATTGCTCTTTCCATTCTCGTTGTGTGCTGACGCTCGATCCCCACTCGATTCATTCGTAAAATATTCCCTTGCACTAGCCGAGCAATTCCGTAACTGGTTACGAACAGTAGTGAAGCGGACAGCCAGTTAATACCGTGAATCGTGGAGCTGTGCGCTCGTCGAACATTTGGACCAAAGTATACACTCTTTAAATCCTCATAATGAATATTAGTTTCGAAGGGAAACGTATCCTCGTTACCGGCGCAGGCCAAGGTATGCAATTAATTACATAATAAAAAATCGAGTTGGCGGAAGCAAGTAAAGTTTTCCAGTACTGAAGCTGCTATCGATATAGATATATAACGTTGATAACCTATATAGTGCCGATACGGCAGAATATGATTTTACACACGGAGGGAAAGATTTTTTTTTATACTTGAAATTTCCTATCCCAAGCACAATCCATTATTGTAACTGTCCTTATAAACTTTCTCCTTAAGTGCGGAATAATGTGTATACAAAAGTATGCTTAATATGTAAAATTTAATGAACTGTATAAAAGATAATGTATCGTAGTAAAGTACATATATAATAAACGTTATGCATATTCTGCTAAAAATAATAATAAAAAAAAATACGAAATATTATTTTCCCAAAAATTCTTTATTATAACGATAAGCCATACTCTATTATTGGTGAAAATTATCATCAGGAATCGGAAGAGGCTTGGCCTTGCGACTAGCGGAGTATGGCGCAACGGTTATCGCGTTATCAAAGACGAAACAGCACCTCGACAGCCTCGCCAAATTGGACCCGAGGATTCAGACCGTCTGCGTGAATCTGCGCAACTGGGACGAGACACGTGCAGCGGTGAAAAAGGTCCTGCCGATCGATCTATTGGTGAACAATGCCGCGGTCGCCTGTCTAACGCCATTCCTCGATCTCACGCACGAGGAGGCCGATCTCACCTTCGACGTCAACGTCAAATCGATCCTGAACGTTTCGCAAGTCGTCGCGGCTAATATGATCGCGCGAAAAGTCGCCGGAAGTATCGTAAGCATCTCGTCCCAGGCCAGTCATGTGGCGCTCAAGGATCACGCCATTTACTGCGCCTCCAAAGGAGCGCTCGATATGTTGACAAAGTAAAAACATTAACGAAAGATATCTATTTGAAGATCCCTGAAAGGAATGTAGGATTAATTTAATTTAATTATTCTACGTTTTTTTCAATGTTTTACAGATCAATGGCGCTAGAACTTGGACCGCACAACATCCGAGTAAACACCGTTAATCCAACAGTGGTTATGACCGATATGGGTAGACTCGGTTGGAGCGATCCTGCTAAGGCTAAAGGATTGATGGATAAAATTCCGTTGGGCCGATTTGCAGGTAATCCTTTTCGATACGATTCAAACTCCTAAGACTTACCAAACCGATTTTAACTGCAACGTAGATTTTATATATTTAAATATATTTCAGAGGTTGACGAAGTAGTCGATGCTGTTGTATATCTGCTGAGCAATCGCAGTTCCATGACGACGGGTGCAGGAATCCCGGTTGAAGGTGGCTATCTTGCCGTGTAAAATAGCGATACACTCTTCGATGCGTTTGTGTACATGTGCTGCAGAGACATGTTTTGATGTCGTTCATTAGTATATGCGAAAAATGAGATTTCCTTTATACTTTTAAAATGATCATCAAAAAATTATGTAATAATAACATTAAATAAATATTTGTATATTTCGATGAAAATATGTGTACCGTCAATATTACTACTTTTTTATATTATTATTATTAAAAATACTTGATAATGTCCGATGACTTTAAATGATTAATGCTGTAGTTAAAGTAAATCATGGTTCTGATGGTCAGATCGCAAAAATATTCAGAATGAAAACTAATAAAACTATACATGTATATGAAGTAACTGTCAGATCTGTCTGATGCATTTTATACTTGTAAGTATGTAAAGATGTTTTTCTATGCATTGTTACAAAAACAAAAAATATATAATACATGCAAGAAAACGTTGAAGGATTAGAAGAATAGTGGAACATTTGATTTTCGGCAATTGAATTTTCATCGATTTTATTACAGCACATAAATTAAATTTTACGAAACATAGCTTATTTTTTACTATCAAAGGTAAAAGTATATGACACTGTTCAATGACATAACTTTAAATCCAAGACAATCCACTGCCAAGTTTTAAAATATGTAAGTTTTTGAATGACAACTCTTTTAGTATTTTCAATTTTTTTATTAATATCGTTGAATAATCATCGTCATTGATCCTAACATTCACACAATACAATTTCACATATTCTTGTCGCAATGTTCTCCGTATCATCGTCTGTCACCACTTTACACGATACAATGCGTCTCAAACGAAGCGGTTTTCGCACTTTGTTTTTTTTTTTTTTTTGAGAAAGAAAAAAGATGCGGACGCGATACTGACATCGTCGATACAAAAAAAAAGTACTAAAAAAACTCGGTGTATATATGTAAATGTATGTGTGAGTGTGTGTGTATGTGTGTGAAAAAAGGGGAATAAAACGTGCAAGTCTCCATCAAAGGAAAAAAAAAGAAAAGTTTGCAAGTCGAGAAACGCGATTTGTAAAGTTTCGTTTCATTGACTTAGTAAGCCTGTTTCTTTTTTTCATTTTATAATTGAAATTTCACGGAGAAAAATGGGCGACACAATTAATATAAAATCTCACGAACACACATACGCCGAATTGGTGTTTTTTTTCGTTTTTCAATATACTTTTCATTTTTTTTCACCTTCTCCACTTTGTTTACCGTTTCTTTATACGAGCGCTATAACTGCGGGAACAGTGAAATCGCGATTATATCGATAGCTCAAGCGCGCGCTTGTATATCATTATAAGCGAAAAAATTCTCGACGAAACGTGTACTTAATTAATTATAGGGTAGCATTTTTTTTTAGTTTAATAGGCAATTTTTTTATTTTTATACAATAATTCATATTTCTTACTCTTTTTTTTCTTTTTCATTTTTTGCTCACTTGTCGGTCACGCGGAAAAAATCACCCTATCATTTAACCCGAAAGCCTAGACATCTACAATATTTGCTCTCTCTCTTTCTATTTTTCTCTCACTCATTGTCAAAACGTTTTTCTTTTTTTTTGGAAGCGCGTAAAAATCTATAAAAAGACGAAGGGAGTTTTCTCGCTAGTTCGCCAGTCGCGCGTCGACGTTTCTACAAGAATTTTCTATAGCGACGACATCGAGGCATTCGTCATCACTTGCACTCTTAAAACTTGCTTTTCTCTGTTCTCTTTGCTGACCAAACAAACACACTATCACCCACGGATTCACGCGATCTTTCACTCTATACTTTTCTCTCCCTCTCTTCTAGATGTCGATCAAGTGGTGATGAAATTTTAATTTTTTTTAGAGAGTAGACAACTACTAAATTGATTAAATCTATGAATTTTCAAATTATACCATCCAGTTGATGTCAAATTAAAAAAAATCATTCGAACATATAAAGTTACGCGAATTAAACAATCAAGTAACTGAAAAACTCAATCCCAACTAAATTCTGGTATGATTACATAACACGTAAATTTCAAAGTACATTAGTATATTATGTAGTGCCATGATGCAAGTTATCTCTGTCGAGCCACAGATACTTATTCAATACTTTCGATATCTGTCTATCCACGGATTAATGAATCGAATATTCATTTCATGGTAGTAGCAAAATTTCCATTAAATTAAATTAACGCTGAATAGAGTAACGAAGGACCGCGAACGCGCTTCTCAAGATCGGTTTTAATTTTAATTCTAACAAATACAAAATAGTTCGTACGCACACACTTTTTTAATGATTCTATGATTCTAATAATGACAATAATCCCACTAAGGCCAAGTAACAGACTTTAGCACAAGACTCTCTCTCGCTATTGCACCCTCGCACTTTCTCGCCCTCTCTTTCTTTCTCTCTCGAAAAAAAAAAAATCGTATAGTGATGCCTCGCTGGCTGAGTCATTTTACGCAATATTTCTCTTGTTAACCTTTTGTTTTGTTTGTTTTTTCTCGTATAAAAAAGAAGGGTAAGATAGAACGGGGTGGGATACATGTACGCGAAATAGCCGGAGTTTCAAAGAGCCCGATTAATTCTGTTTCGGCTCACGTCGCGCACGCACAATTGCTCATAATCCCTCACTTTTAACATACTCTTTTTTCATTTTGTTCTCTCTCTCTCTCTCTCACACATTTATTCGGATTTCGTCGCCTCTAGGCTTCCAAATCTCGAGCAATGCCGCGATTCACCATCATCATCCTCATCTTTTGTCCTACCCGTTTTTTTATTACCTAACTATTTATATATTTATATTTATAAATTCATATTTATATTTATATTCATATGTATATGTATATCTTTCCGTAGGCGGTGCGCGATTAGTCAAAGTTAACCGCACTTGTAATTGGGGTGGGGGCAACTCTGTTCTTCTTCTTCCAAAACAAAATAAAAAGGTAGAGCTTACGCTTAGCACAAAAGTCCTCGCCAATCTCTCTCGGCGCACACTTTTTACTTGCGAGCATATAATCGATCGTGTCCCAACTGTTGGCGCTGCTGTTGTTGCTCCAGTCGTTGGTGTTGTTGTTGCTGCTGCTGTTGATGTTGTTGTTGCTGCTGCTGCTGCTGCTGCTGCTGCTGCTGCTGTTGTTGTTGTTGTGGCTGCTGCTGTTGCGGTCGACGCTGCTGCTTTACTTGTGCTGAACGCTTGCCCGCCTGGCCGCCAGGGTGGGCGCTACCATAGCCGTCGCATTGGCGCTTCCAAAACAAAAGACACAGAAAATAGCGACATTAGCGTGTCCCACCGAGAGTCGCCAATCTGACAATCGAATCGAAAAATCGTTCGTAATAATAACGTTTCTTTTTTAAACACATCTCTCTTGTACAGCACTCGGCACGATTAAGATGCTATTTGGACTTTGTTCCGACATGAATACTCGGGATACACAGTTAAGGACATTCGTTCTGTTTTTTTTTAATTATAAAATTAATTCTCTTATGAAATTACACTTAAAATTACGTATTTTAATCGTAAATTACTTGATTAATGTATTTATGTATACACATGCAAGAAAAATGAAGAATCGGTTTTCTGATCTTTCCTTACACATTTCATTCGTTTAATAGGCTTTTATACAAATTATAAAGAGCATACAATTAATTACTTTGCTGTACAGGTATTGATTAGTGATTAAGTCGACATGTTTAGCAAACAAATAGCATCCACAAAATAAACTCACTTAAAGAATCTAGCCAATTTTTCGCTAATTGTCAGATTTCAACTGCACATCGAACGGCATCAATAGTATCTTTCTTAAACTATAATTTCTTTTTTTTTATTTCCTGCTTCCTATTCAGTGTTTGTATATTATTAACGCTGTTTTCGTCACAACTCTCCTACGTAACTCTTAAGCACTTTTTCTATACTCGAGTCTTTGTCGTGTGATTCGAAGAAATGATTTCTACTTTTAAAGCTCTCTCGATTATCTAATCGATTTACTATTAAATGTATGACGATTTTCACGTATAGGAAGGAATTTCAGAAACCATAATGTGCGTTCGTATAGTATACAGAGCTAATTAAGAACTAAAATGCTTGTTTTTTTTTTGTTTAATATTGAAGGAAAAATAAAAAACATAATTAATCATATTGGTCGTAATCGCTAATGAAATTCCTTGTATTTACGAAGACTTATCGATTAGTTCGTGATGAAAAGTGACTATTTCATTATTACAAGGCAGTCTTCGTAGCCGATCCACATTAATAATTAATTAAATAAAAAAAGGGAGAACTTCTTAAGATTTTTTTTATACATATCATTATTATCTATGGTTTAAACCTTAATCGCTTAAAAGTACCAAAAAAAAGTCATTTAAAAAATGTCGATGTTTGCGTTACAGCTAAAAAAATACATCTTTTTTAGCTCTATAAGAAAAAGTAAATAACTGAAAAACTCCCGTCAAAAGTCTACCTCTTTACACATGCAGCCTTCAAGTTACTTTTTTACACTTAGTTAGTTTCTCGTCGCGACAAAAAAAAAATACATATAAAAATGGTTGAGTCAGCGTCGCTCCTGTGTGTGTATAATAATAAAGTTGCCATCGGGTTGACGACGGGGTCAAATTGCACGCGCGCGCCTTTCTTTTCAAGCGCCTTCCGGGGATCTTTTCTTTACTTTTTTTTTTTTTTCGTCGAGAAAGCAAAGTCAAAAGAAGAGTCTCTTGTCGTATACAAACACGAATACACGTTCGAGTCGCTTTTACGAGTTTCATACACAGCCCCAACACACACTTTTATATATCCGTAGAAATTTTCTTTCACTCTCTTTATTTCTCTCTACCGTGGCACAGGAACATGTGATTCTCGCTTTCGGGCCCCAGCACAACGAGAAAATGTCGCCCCTCTCATCTTTTTCTGTGTTATACTCTTTTTTGTCTGTTTTCTCCTTCTTTTCGTATTCTTTCTCTCTCTTTCTCTATCGCTGTCATAGCGATTTTTATTTGTCTCTCTGAATTTATCGTGTACTTGCGCTTTGCGAGAGCACGCGGCTTACGCGTGCCTATTTAAGCCCGTTAGATTTCGGCCTACCTGAAAAATCAACGGAAAAAACACACAAAAAGTTTTTTTTTTAGTGAACATAAGTCCTTTCTCTCTCTGCTTTTACAAGAGAGAGACAAAAAATTCGTGTTTGTCAATACAGACATAGAAGGAAAAAAAAATAAACGTTCGCCCAGAAAGGTGATAGACAAGAAGCAAAGAACCAAAATTCCTTAAAATTTATCTGAATTTGCATTTTGTTATGAGTGAAAGTAGATACCCAGTTATATATATTGTTAATTAAATTTTGCATGCACAGAGTAATTGCCGGTGATCAATTCAGCTGACTATATCAATTCAGAATTTCAAAAATAATAAAAAATTGATCACGAGCAAACTCTGATAAACTGATAAATAACAACAGTAACGTGTAGCCAATTGTATACTAAAATTTTTGTACAAAATTGTTATTATTCCCCGCTTTAGATGTAACAACTATAATTACATGTATAGAAAAAAAAAATGAAGAAATTTTAAAATTATTTCAATTACCCTTAGTGATTAATAGTACTTAACATGCAAGACATTTAGTTCAAAGTTAAAATGTCTAATTTTCTCTTAAGTATTAGATTTATGTAGTTCGTTATGTTAATTTGAAAATCAATCATAAGAAGGATGACATTTTTCCGTTCTTAAGGAATGAAACACTGGTATAGTTAAATTAAACTTGAATTCTGTTAGATATGATCGAGGAATCAAACCCACAATCAACATTTACAGTAAAAATTTACAACGCAAAGAAAACTTTATTGAAGTGCCTCGTTTAATAAAATTATCAATCCTTCAATAAAACTATCAAAACTTCAATAGAATTTTTACAGAACATAGCAACCTTAAAAATATGTTGTTTTTTTTTCAAACGCAGTTGTCAACTTAATTTATAAATATTTTTACAGCAATATTTATAAATTCGTGCATTGCGCGGAGAATCGCAAAGAACTATGCCACGGTAAATAACAGTTTAAAAATCTTGTAATTGCATAGATATGACACAATAATTTACGAAAGTTTATTGAACTCTAACATATAGTGAAAATGTTTGAAAAACATAATCTCTACTGATTAACTGTAGTAGCTGTGCGTGATACTAAATCTCCTCATTCAATTTGTACAAAAGTGAATAGTATATTTATAAAAATATGTACGTATTTGTATAATGATTTTGATTTACTTTTTTTTATTTGAAAACTGTTTATCTAAAAGGACCTTTTGTTTTTGTTCGAACCAGGTTCCCTGTGGAAACCATTAAATACTTTATAATGCTTGCTGATAAAATATGTTTTTAATGCCGGATAAATATTATTAAAATAGAATTTTGTAAAATTTTCATTAGCTATTATATGTGAGAGAGATGCATAGTCGTGCATGTGTATGTATCTGTCTGTTAAACTGAATATTTTTCATTTTTCTGCACACAGAGAAAATTCGTTGCACTAAAGTTGTAATATAAAACTTCACTCTCTGAGCAAATAATTTTCCTAACTATCTATTTTCGTACTAATTTCTACACATTTTGATCCAGTAAAGCTGCGCAGAAGAATAAAGGCTCAAAATTTACTTTTCGTTCAAAAAATTATTTTCTGTGCTCGTGAGACGAAGCTAAAATTCTACAAAATTAATGTATGAATAAGATCAAAGTGAATTATTACTCGTTTCATCATAGGTTTGTAACCTAAGCATATAAATTGATTAACAAGGTAGACCCGGAAAAACTATCGGTTTTTATAGACAAAAGGTCCTTTTGAATCCAACATTTTCAACCATTTAAAATAGTCACGATACAAAATATATTTTTATACAAAATTTTAATGTCATTTGAGAAAAGATTAAAATTTTTTTTCTTCCAAATGTTCATACAATGCTAATAAAAGTAGCAGTAGGGCAGTATTGCTTCACTTTTGTACATTTCAAAGTTAGGTAAAATACAATAAATTTCACCATTCACATCTCAAATAAAGACTAACACCAACACCATGAACTAATTAAAGTATTTTTTCAAGCCTTATCCATAAAACTATTGAACGTTTTAACAGTAAATTCAATAAATACAAACTAACACTAATAACTACAGTGGAAGCTGAATACGTGTGTAATAAAAAATATATAAGTATTTCTGTGAAGTAAAAGTAATTAAACGTCACAAGTATCAAATTGTTTGCGTTTAAAAAGAATCTATATCATACTTTGGATACCCACGCTCACGCTGTGCTCCACTATAATTAGATAAAAATACAACATTATTTCGGTGACCTATATATTGCACGAGAACGTTATTCAACTAAGTCAATTTTATCAGGAATATTGATTGTGATGAAAATTAAATAGAGTCCCGTTGCCGTCCGGGTCGAGGTAAGAATTTTAAAATTGCATCGCGGACATTTAATTTCCTTGAAAACTTCATCTTATCAATGCTACTAATTAATAGCGAGAAATTGATTAGTGAGAATTAGAGAGTAGCGCGCGTCAGAGAGGATTCTGGAACCTTTGGATGGCTGCATTTATAGTTTTGAACTTCTGGAGGTGCTTTTTATGTTGAAAAAACTGCACTTGAAAAAAAGTTGTTGGCTTTAAATTATTTTTTTTTTTATTCAGTTGTAAATCTTTTAATGATAGGTAGGAATTATTCTTCATTTTCACTCTGGGCATTAACTACTTTTTTTTCCTTCAGACACTTAAAATCTATCTTTCTTTGTCAACGTACATCTAAAGTGCAGCTTTGCACAACTTCTGTTTTATTTTAAATTACGTTTTGTCAAATGTCAAATACAACTTTGCACCATTATTTTTATTCTTACTCTTGTTTATTTTTTTTATCGTTTTTAATTTCATATGAGCAATAAACCTCCTCGCTATTCTAAGCATTCTAAGAAAGTCTAGCAATCGCTCAAGCAGCTTATCTCAATTTCAAAGAGTCAAGTGTGTTTGGCTCCGAAATAACTGCAGCACTTCCAGAAAATTCAAATTAGTTCAGCGGATCCAAGGATCCCAGAATCTCTCATTCTCTCTCTCTGTCTAGGTCAGTGGATCGCCCGACACCTTAAAGAAAGAGGAGACATAAAGAGCCACGCTTAATTAGTGCGATGCAGGGGGCAGGGGGTAGAGAGAGCGTCTGGATTTAAAAAAATGTACGTGTAAGCAACTCACTTGGACTTCGGTGGCATATCACCGATGGCTGCCGCTGTGTTACCGCGGTGCGTCAGTCTCACGCTGACCCTTCGCTCCTGGCCGACTGCGCCCGGCACTGAAAGACATCATCAGAAAATATCGTGTGAGACGACGGATAGAATGGCTGGTTTTTAATCAGGTCAATTTTTCTTGCATGCCGAGAGAGGCATTAAACGGAACAGAGAGCGCACACTTTATTTTGTTTGTTTGTATGTTTGGTTGGTTGCTTTCCGTTTTTGTTTTATTTTCATTGAAAAGGTTTACGCAAATGAATTATCGATGCGAAAGGAATATGACGGAGTCGTCACGATTTATTTAGCGTGTACATTTTCGATAACTCAGTGCGAAAATCTTTTCTTTTTTTTATTGTTAATCATTTGCATAAGCAATTGGGTATTTTTAGATCGCAACGACTGTTACCAATATGTAAGTGTACTATTTTTCTTGATCGTTATCTATGAAAGTTTACGATAGCTTTTGTTTTAGTGACTACTTATAAATTGTTATTTTCGTTAAAGAGAAATTTTGCAGTAATTTGCTGTATTAAGTATGGAACGATCGGTTGCGTTATAGTATGTACTTAATACTACTAGCTGATGCAATCTATACGAGTATTAAGGTAATTTTAAAATAATTATGACTCATAAGTCAAGAATTTGATTAATACATATTCATGTACAGAAAGTACAGCAAAATTTCTTATATCATTTAAAACTTAACAAAAAACTAAGAAAATACCCAATTTATCTTCATGAAAGTTTTCATAGTAGGGAAGTATCATTTTAAAAAATTCAAGTAGATTATGAAGCATTTATGGCAATGAAAAATGTTTGCAAATTTTAACTACCTTTCAACATGTATATTCACAATTTGCAAAGTCGCTTCTATTCGAAAAAAGTAAAATTCCAAACACAGCATAATTTTAAAACCATTCAGTATATTTTTTTTATAAATGGTGAAAAAAAACAATAACAAAAAAAAAGAAAAGAGAAAACAAAGTGTTAACTAAGGACACTCAAAAGTATAAAAGTCAGTGCTGAAAATACTTTGTATATTATACCCACCGTAAGTTACCCCACACCACTTAAAAAATTCAATAATGTTGGCACTAGCGTGTAACGAGCTTCCGTTGCGATCATTACATATCGATAAACTTCAAGTACATATTAAATATCGAAACAACTTCAGCTTTCATAGAGTTCTTTAAAATAAAATCATTTATCGTGTCGTCCCATGACGTAAGATTAACTAGTATAAATAGCTTATCACATTTTAAATAAAAAAATTTTAATATTGGACTTATACTTAATCTCACATCATGTGGACAACGGCAAGGACGATCTTTCACGCTTGGCCATTCAAATGGAAAAATTAACGAAAAACATGTTCATAAAAATTGTAACCGAGAAAAATAAAGCTGAATAATGAATTGTTAATGCAAAATATATAAGGCGCCGTTGTACAAGACAGATGCACAAAAAAATTTGCAATATGCGACATATGGTAACAGCGATAACTTAACAAATAAAATGTAATATCAATGTATTATGAACAACGAGTGATAAGAATGTAAAATAAAAAAAATTGGCATCCGGTTCGTGTAAGATTCCTCCGCGCGACTGCGCCGATCTTCGTCGTAATGAGCAAAAAGGCTTTTTGCAATATATATGTATAACAGTTCACGAAGCACAAAATAATGTGACAAAAAAATTAACAAAAAATAAGAAGATGTAAAATATGCGGTGGAATCTCGAAGGAACCGGTAGGGCCTTTTTTCTTTCGAATCGCGATGGTTTTTCCATTCAAGCCAAGTGAGAGAGAGAGAGAAAATTTTGATATATATTTTCGGGATCCGAAAGTGCATATAAACGAGTGGTGTGATAAATAAAAAAAGGCCAGTCCTTGAATGGAAAAACATTTATTTCTACTTTCTTCTCAGTATCATTATATAGAACAGGCTATATCATGTGTTTTTTTTTAAAGTGATTACAATCGATGCGGCACAAAGAAGAATGTATTATCCAGAAGGAAAAAAAATATTAAAAAAGGTGAGTTAAGTCGAGGAGAGATTGAACAAAAGAAAAAAACAAAAGGAAAAAAACAACGTAAATATACGTGTGTGTATACGTAGGAGGCGAGCTGGTCACGATGACAGTCTTTCAAATATCTATATGACGGTAATAGGTGAACATACACAAAGCCGACCCCCTGAAATATTCAAGCTTCTCCTTCACGAGACCCTTTTGAACGTGTGCGTTTCGAACGACAACGCGCCCAACTCACTCGCTCATTCGACACATCGGTTGCTCATACAAAAATATCGACATATTTATAAGTATATATATATGTATAAATATATATGCTTGTATATCAATCTTTCAAAGTTAAAAATGTTCCTTAATCCTACAGTGCTATTTAGTATGACACATGATTTCTTAAGTTGTATATTATACCGCGATGAATCGAAAGGAACGTTGTTCGTTCGAAACGGGCAACTCCCACTCAGTCATCGGAGCGTATCATCGTGCGGGCGAGAGTAAGCAGAACGACGAGGAAGCTCGAAGAGAGAAACGTTAAGCTTTGTTAAAAATTAAAATACTGGCGATTTATATTGTACGAGGAGCTGCGCGTGTAAACTATTGTTTCTATCTAAACTTTGGTAAAAATTGAACGCGCTGCTTTCTTCTACGCTCCTTTCACAATCGCTGTATATATATATGTGTGTGTGCATTTCCCTTCGAGCGCCTCATCTTCCGCGTCTCGCGTGCAAAACTCGGCTCTCTTGCATTTTCTCCCCCTCTCTCTCTCTCTCTTAACTTTATTCTTTCTCTTTCACTATACATCCACAAGACACAAACAAAACCCGGCTGTACAAAACGAGCGTTATTTCATAAGAACAAAAAATAAACGAATAAGAGGCGAAGGAAAATTTGCTTTACTTGTGTGAACGATCGATCGATGAAGCTTGTGCGGTTTGTGATGATTGTAAGGAACTGGGCAAGACTGCGATTTAAAATTTCCACTTTTTTTTTGTTATCTCAAAGATCAAGTTTTTAAAATGTTCTTGTAAGTTTCGATGCGTCAGTGAGGTCTTGCCCAATTCTCGATAAGGGCAATCAAATATTGAAGTCTCATAAAAATAGTTAGTTTGTTTTTTGTTGTATGAAAGATAGACCCGTTAATAGTCTAATATTTTTTCCCGCAAAGTGCTTGTAAAAATCGAGCCGGACTCTTTAAAAAATTGAATAGAATCTTTTGAAAAAAAGAACAGACCGATAAATGAGATCAGTGTAAAAATTATCTTAAAAGCAAATCGCGCATCATTAAATAATAAAAGTTATATGGTTAAAGTTAAAAAATTGTGATAAAAATTGCATTGTCTTTGCGTTTATCAGTCTATAATAGTTTACGGTCAGTCTGTAATAATAAATCGATATAAGAACTATACGCGGTATTAATTGACTCAGTGGCAGTGACGTGTAAAAGGCAGGCGAATCAAAAGAACACGAAACAAAAAATACCGAATTAAAAAGAAAAAAATCAACTCTCCGGTAAGTAATTCCATATAGGTCTGGTGTGCTCTCTCTCCACAAGTATATACCTTTCCAGGGTAAATTGCTTCCCACTTCGAAGTAGAGTATTTTTATCGTAGTCACGCTAAGCGCGTCTATCGAATCGATGCGCAAAGCCATTGTACGCGTAAGTGACAAAGCGTGCCATCCGCGTGGAAAACCGAGAGGAGAATAATCCTTTGCAAAAAAAAAGAACAGAAAGAAAAAAAAACAGCGGAACAATAAACGAATTTAACTCTTTCGCGCGCTCATCGCACTATTTATCCAAGATAGACGCGCTTCTTACTTTTGCTTTCTCTCAGCGAATATATAAACCTTATACACATCGTGAAAAAGAGTATATATATACGTACGACGAGTCGCAAAAAAAACTTTTTTTTCATACGCAGGTGTAACAATGAAAAAAACATAAAATCAAATTACAGCTAATCGTCTGAACGCAGACATAATTAAAATCATTAGAATTACTATGAACTAATTCGTAAACACTAGTGTATGTTATTGGATAACGTTAACGTAATTTAAAAGTAAATGAATAGAGTTAGTCGGACTGCTTGTTTCTTTCTTTTTTAGCCTTAGTCGGGACATCCACGAGGTACGGTCGACGATTGACAGAGATGAAAAATACGGTGGTTGTACAATGATTAATTTCTCGCGAGCGGGCGTCGCAGAGAGCGAGAGATAGCAGCCTCAGATGCAAATGCAAACAAAGATGTCAAGGAGTATGCCCTTTATGATGTCGAGTTTGCCCTGGGGCTTGGAGTGTCCAACCGAGTCGCTCGAGTTGGTGCTATGGCTCAACGAATCCAAATCAACCTTCTTGATCCAGCCGAGGCAACGCTCCCAACTCTCTCCGCCCTCTTCCTGCTGATTTTGCTGCTGCTGTTGCTGCAGTACACCCTTGTCGGTTTGATTAGGCTTGCGCAGCCTGCCAAGCTGACTGATGGAGTAGCCGATCTCGAGGCTGTCCTTGTTAGCGCTGTTGGTAGTGGCTGTAAGACTCGGTTCCCGCTGTAGATTGAGACACTTGGCCTGGGAGTCCGTGTCCCTCTCGTTGTTCAGCCAAAACGAGCCACTAGTCATTGCGTAAGGCCCGTCATCCCGGCTCGTGGCTCGGCCAAAAAAATCTAGCTCCTTCCTGGTGGTCGCGGGCCGCCGCAGCAGTGAGTTGGCGCTGCTCTGTGGCTGCTGACCGTCGTTGCGCTGCTGCTGCTGCTGGCAGCGTTGCTGATCGGCCCGCTGACGATCTTTGGCTAAAAAATGAAGACTACGTCCGATCCTCTGGAAGATACTCGGCCGCGATGATCTCGACTCGGCACCGCTCTTCTTCGCCTTTTGCGCCACGGTCGAGTCGAGGCTCTTCTGTTTGGCGTGCATGGGCACGAGCTTGGCGGGTCGCTCGTCCGGTAGCAAATCGAGACTACGAGCGTCCGGTGCCGGGAGCTCAAAACTCTTGTCGAGCGACTCGAGACTCCTGTGCGTCTTCTCCTTGCTGCGGAACGAGAAGTTGCGTCGCCTGACCGTCGAGGCCTCCTGCAACAATTCGCTGCTGCTCTTGCGAAAGATCTCTCCCTCCTTCTCGGTGAACTCGACGTTGCCCGAGTACGGCCTCGCCTGGCGTCTCGACCAACCGTCCGAGGTCTGTCTGTTCTCCATGGAGTCGCGCTCCCGCTCGGTGCTGCCGAAGCAGTTCATGGTGGTGCTGGAGGCCGGTGGAAGTGTCGCCGCCGCAGCCCCCCCAACCGACTTCTTGTAGTCGTCCTTACCCGGGAGGCCCATAAGCTCCCGGTCTAAGTCTTTCTCAGTTTTATGCCCATGAAAAAAATAACTCTGCTTGTCGTTCTGCCTCGGCTCTGGATCCACTGGGCTCCTCTCACGACTCGACTGCTGCTGCTGCTGCTGTTGATGGTGTTGTTGGTGTTGTTGGTGTTGTTGGTGTTGCTGCTGGAAGCGCTCGTCCCGCTGACCGGTACCGTACTCGCGATGGCCCAGACTAAGGCTAGTGAGGTCTAGGGACCTCGGGTCGAGATTACGTGTCGACTTGAAAGTGCTAAAATTACAGGGTCCGCCTACGGTGGCGTTGACTGGCTCGCAGGCCGTCGACCCCATTATCGGCTTGCGCTCGCTCGCGGATATTGGCGTATTACTCTGCTGCTGGTGGTGCGTGGTGGTGCCGCCGACGCCGCCGCCGCCGCCACTAGCGCACAACTGTTGGTACAATTGTTGTATTTTACCTTGGAGCTCGCTCTTGTCCTGATTGTCGATCTGCTCGCCGCGCGCCTCCAGGCTGTCGAACTTGTTCTGTTGCTGCTGTTGTTGCTGCTGCTGCTGTTGTTGTCTGCGTCCCGATGTGCCGACCACCTGCGTGCCAACTCCTCCACCCGTTGCGTTCGCCAAGCACTGGCGCGTGTACGGCCTGAAACTTGCGAGGTCAGCTCACATACGCCCTTACTTCTTTCGCTTTCGAGTGTTTTTTTCTCTTTTTTTTTTCATTTATGCATCAACGGTAACAACAACACAGACAAATATATATATATTAGGTACTCTATAACCGGATTTTTCGATAATGTACGCGAGCGCGAGCTCGATGATGATTAATAAAATTGCGGGAAAGTTTGTATTATTTTATGCGATGTAATTTTGGTTTTTTTTTTTCGTTCGGTGATAAGACGGATGTTTAATGAAGTGTGTGATGTGATGATGTAACTTGAGAGAAATGAAAATCAGTTCGTCGTGCTTATGACAAATGGCTGAAAAACAATTATAAATGTATCATGGTGTTGAAAAATGCTTCGTCTATGTTATGGTCAGAGGTTGATCTTGATTGAGCTGCACAACAGAGGGATATATATAAGTATTATGTGATGAGAATAAAATAAAAAATGCTTTCTTTGCTTTGTTTTTTTTTTGTACAAACTTTATGTTCTTTTATGCTTTCTTGGATAATTGACACACTTTGCTTTTTATTATAAATACACACAAATAATGAACATGGCAGTGCTATATTTATAAAAACAACTAAGGTTTTAGTTAAATCAATTGAAATCAACGGTCTCTGTTAATGATTGTTATGACAAAATCGTTAGAGATATCATTTCTACGCTACGAAAAAAAAACATCATTGTATTCAATAACTTATACAACAAAAAAAAAAGACTTACAAGAGAAAAGAAAAACATTTAGTACTCTTTAAGGAGGTTCACTGGTTTTTCATTTTCGAGGAATTTTTTTTAAAATTTTTTTATATTATTAAATGGTATTATACCTGGTTAAAATTTAAAGAATCTGTAACTACCCGAAATCAAGAAAACTTTCCTCAAGATATCGACTTTTAACATGTATTCCCTATATCAAGTCATGCGAACAGAGACATTTTTTATTATATCATAAGAACTTTTCGAGGAATTTAAAAAAAACTATTATATGATAGAAAATTACAATAGAAATGTTATAAAAAAGTAAAAAAGGAAACTCATCTTCTGGTTTGTGAGTTATAGCAATTCAAAGTTTGCAGTTGAGTGTTTTATGTAAGAAAAACAAAGGAGGAGAGGGATGAACATTGCGAAAAACCAACAATGCTGTAAGCCATAGAAGAGAAGTCACGAGCACGCTAAATTTGAAAAAGCATATGAATAAATTCGATGTACTTAGTATATGTATTTATTTACTTCATATAAAGCTTTTTGCACGAGTAAAGCGACATATGACACACGTGTCTAAATGTTACGAATACGTGGTAACGCTTACGACGCTCACGCGCACCGATACATAAACAACAAAAAACTCATATCTTTTGATCTATTGAACATTTTGGCCTGAAACTTTACCGAAATCTTATTTAGGCTTTACCGAATATTGTTATGCATTAAAAGTTTCGAAATTCCAAAATACATAACACACTTTTATCGTTTGAAAGAAAATGTACAACATGAAAAACGGATTTTTGTTTTGTATTTTGTATTCCTATTATGAAATATTTTTTAAAGTTTTAATATGTTGCATGCGTTTCTACATTTATTCAAGAATATTTAGCTAAAGTTTCGAAAGATTTCATGCATATGCGTACGAGTAATGGCGAGTTAAAGTCAAAAGAATTTTTATTAACTCCCGTCAATCGTGCTAGTGTACAGTCCATTTTAAAATCTAACGGGTACGTATCGGTATAAAAAGGCTAGAGACACGGCGGAGAGCAGTAAACTTATTGTTACGACAGTAGCAAGTGAACCTCCTTAATCGAATTAGTTCGTGTACAAATGTGAAAGAAAAACAAAATAAATAAAAAAAAGAAAAGGAATAAGGAAAGAGAAAAATGATGACCGGCGGATATTAAGCGTTGTGTTCTTTTTTCTGTTTTTAGCGAATGATGCTCAGTCAGTCAAAGATATTCTCTATAGTAATGCTGGAATTTCATCCAAGTCCTTCCAATTTGAAGAAGAAAAAAAGCCAGAATAAAAGTCAAGTTTGGTAGATACTCATCTCTCAATTGGGCACATTACTTTCTAGCTTCTATATACGCGCAGCCATTTTCATTCGGCCGATTCATTGACCCAGGCCGCCGAGAATAGAGTGCGCTCATGGCAATAAGATGACCAAACTATTTATAAACACGTAAGGGACGTTCGTTGCAGGGAACGCTCGTCGTGGCTTTCCTGCTGATTTTATTGCATCATCAAGACCTGAGGCGCATCGGGAAAAGCTCCTCCTCTTTCACTCACTCTCTCTCCCACTTTCTTTCTCTCTCTCTCTCTCTCTCTCTCTCTCTCTCTCTCTCTATCTCTCACTCTCTCTCTCACTCTCTCGCGTGCACGCCTGTAGCTGCTGTTGCTGCGACTCGAGATATAATACTGACCTCGATCGGTGCTCCAGATCGTTGTTGGTCCCCGAGGGTAGTGTAGCTGGATTATTGGTAGGTTGCGAGTGTGCGGCCGCTTGTTGCGCCGACGGCAATGCTGGCTGCCTCGCGCTACCGAACTTTAGCATGTTCCAGTCGAACACGTAGTCGTACGTGAAGCCCTGACTGTGGAACAAGGTCCGGAATAGGTGTCTGAGGTAAGAGTAGTCGGGCTTGTCTTCGAATCGCAGGTCTTTACAGTATTTCAGGTACGTCGCGAACTCCACTGCAATGATACATTGCAACTTAATGCCTCTGCGCTATTGTTTTTAATGGGCACACAAAACTCGAGGGATATTCTGGCTCTTACCTGGATAACCTTTGCACAGCTCCTCAATGGGCGTCGACATTTTCTTTTCCGAAATGCGCTCGTACTTTTGCCTCTTCGTTGCTGCTTTCAGGCCTTGCCAAGGAAGACTACCTCGGTTGAAATACATAAGTACATATCCCAATGATTCGAGATCGTCTCTCCGTGATTGCTCCACTCCGAGATGTGTGTTGACGCTTGCGTATCTGTTGCATCGGTACAGAATCGACGTTATCTTTGTGTCGCGTTAAATTCTATCAGGTTTTAATAATAAATCTTTGTTACCTTGCTGTACCGGTGAGATTTTTATTTTCCCGGTACGGTATGTGCTTATTGGTTCGTCCATCGCGGTATTTTTTTGCCAATCCAAAGTCTATAATGTAAACAAGATTGCCTTTCTTTCCCAGTCCCATTAGGAAGTTGTCTGGTTTTATATCCCGATGGATGAAATTACGACTATGTATATAGTCTGTTCTACTTATCTATAAGATAAAGAAATATATCAATAATGTTAATATGTTCAGGAGAGTAATTTAAAAATATTGAGCTTGACAGAAAGATATCTAAAATTTCAATTGCTGCTACTAAAATGTAATAATGGACGAAAATGCCAATATGTTTATACAAATAATGGACATGTAGATATGACTTATAAATGTAGTTATGACGCATCCTTTGAGGTCAATAGCTGTGTTAATTATTGATAATGAATGAAAGCATAATTTTCAAATAGTGTATATAATGCTTAACTAAGGTTTTGAACTCCTAAATTGGAAATAACAAGTGAAAGAAAATTGTGGATTATAATGGGTTATATTCATATAAAATCAATTTTTGAAACACATTTTACCCGAGACAAGTCATGCACTATTTCTTTATCAATGCACTATCAGTGATGATTTACAGAAATAATTTTAATTTTGCATTTAAATTACATAATTTCTTTATAGGGATTCATAACAAAGACATGATTTATACATTGATAAGAAATAATACAGCCAAATAATTTTGCTTTCTCAAACAAAAATATCTATTGCATAAAAATTGTTAATAAGCATGAGTCACTATAGCTACAGCTCACCACAACAATGATCTTAAATTTTGAACAGCTTTCTTTTCTGAATGAACAATTATAATGTTTACAAAATGCACCGACACGATTGTGTTATTACACTGAAAAACTACAATTTATATTATTTACTCTGACGTATAAAAATAATGTATGATTAAAATGGTATCACAAACGAATCGATCACAAAACTAGAGCTTCTACATCACCAATCCATGTCTTTGATCAAACAGACATATCTCAACAGATAATAATCCAACTAGATACTTACCAGCTGATCAGCGAGCAATAGAACAGTCTTTAAGGAGAATCGTCGTGAACAAAAATTAAACAGGTCCTCCAGCGATGGACCTAGGAGCTCCATCACCATTACATTGTAGTCACCCTCCGATCCACACCATTTTATCGTAGGAATTCCAACTGCACATACAGACACATACATGACTCATAAAATTCAACGATATCAAAATAAATAGTTTTGACTACAGCCATCGGCAGCTCGCACTGCATCTTCACTGATTTACAATCACTACAAACGGACAAAGCAGTCTTTAATCGACACACTCGAGGCATCTGCGAAAGGTAATACTTGTCCTCTTAAACGAGAGAGGTAACTAATGGATCGGACATACTCACCTCCACCCTGCATCATCTTGTAGAACTTGGACTCGATGTGGAGCTGTGGATGTCGCGTCTTGATGCATTCTAGCTTGATGGCCACTTCCTCGCCAGTGGAGATGTTGGTACCTGGTGCACATGCAGCAAATGGCTGATTTAGATAGGAGGGCACAGGACAAAAGCAGGAGAGCAAAAGTAAGGAGTGTGTGTGTACACGTACCTAGGTAGATATCACCGAAGGAGCCGCTGCCGATTTTGCGGCCGAGCCGGTACTTGTTCCCGACACGCAGCTCCATCATCCGTTTGGTGATCCCGGTCAGGAGCGACGGAGACGGGGACGATGGGTCGGCCGAGTGCGTTGGTGGCTCTCGCGGCTCCGCTGCGCTGCTGTTTCGCGCGGCGTCGTGGCTAGGCGAGGCTGCTATGGGGCTTCGGGACCTCCATGTTCTCAGGCACTCGGAAGCGCGCTCTCCTATCTTAGCTGTAGCTGCAGGACTGGCCGAGAGCGCGCTGACCCTGAGCCGTCGCTGCTGCTGCTGCTACTGCGACTGCTGCGGCGGCGGCGCAGCTCCAACTCCTGGTGGGGGGGGCCGCCTTCGCTTCTGCTCTCGCTCGCTCGGGGTCCGGGCGCTCCTCGCGTGTGGCCCGCTGGCGATGAGGATGCTCTCTTTTCCTGGTGGTGCGAAGGCTACACGCTCCCCGGGGCCCTTCTCCTCCAGTCGGCCGCGCAACTCGCCAGTCGAGACTCGAGACTTGCTGCTGCTTTGCTCAGCGAGCGCGAGAGGAACGAGGACGGAGGTGGCGCTGCTATAGCACGTCGTCAGTCGTGTGTGCACCCGCCGCCCACCCCGCGCGCGCGCGCTACGGCACGATATATCCGTGTCTGTCTGCCTGTGTGCAGCTTTTCTTCCTCTCTCTCTCTCTCTCTCTCTCTCGCTCTCAGATCGCGCGAGTTCGCTGTCTTTGTCTAGTTACGGGGCCGCCTGGCCAAGCAGTTGCGAGTTTCCCGCAGCAGTTCCTATTGCCGTCGCTCAGTGCTTCGAGACGTCGTCGTCGTGGTCGTCGTCGTCGTCGTTGTTGTTGACTCTCCCTCTCTCTCTTTCTCTTCTGCGCGCGGCTGTTGTCGTTGCCGTTGCGTTCCTACTTTTCTTCGTTCTTCGCGATGGCACACACACAAACACAACACATGGCTTTGGGCCGCGCGAGTTTCGCTTTTAGAGTAGTCCCGACTATGTCACCCTGTTGCCAGATCTCGCATGGCCTCAGTTTCCTTCTCTAGGCTCTTCTCTCTCCGCCATCTCTCTTTCGCTCTCGCTTTCTCTCTTTTTTTCTCTATCATACAATTAAAATTTCGAGTTGAAAGATCGACGGGCAAGGATGCACGGATAGATATCTTGTTTTTTTTTATCAGTTTCTTAACCTATTTTGTATGTGGTTACGGTAACAATGAATTTGAACCTTGTATCGAGTCGAGCTCTTGAAAAAAAAAAAGAACGAAGTCATAGATTTTCACGAAGAAAAATTCGTGTCTCCTCTGTTACATCGTGAACAGGCTTGTTTTCCAAGCATAAGAGTATCACAAAACTTGATAGACTGTGGATTGTGTGGCGATATATATCGTCCTTTCGACCAATCAGCGAGCCCGAACACGCACCTTTGTTTACCCTTTCAGATGTTTTCCTCTCGCCTCTCTCGAACGATACCAATCTTTTCTACTTCAATTTTCAGTGCTACTTCGTCACTTCTTTTGTCTCGTGCATTACTTTTTTTATAAGCATTAAATACTTATAGGTACTCGAACCTCGAACTCTCTCACTACATCTTTTTTCATTGGAAAAATCTATACTATTAAAATCGATTAAAGTTATCGCTATTGAAATAGATAAATCACTTGTTTATAAATGTATATACAAGTATATTAGTAAATAAATACTATAAATATATATATATATAGGACAAAATTTATCTAAGAACGTATAAAATTTAAAAAAAATCTAAAAAAGTTAATATTTTTAAAAAAATTAATGTTATTTAGAATAATTTTGTAATAATAATAAATTAATAAATAATATACTTGATCTCATTTTCTAATCAAACATTGCTTATGAATAATAGATTTTATTGAAATCTGCTTACATATCTAATAGAACAATGCCTAACAAAAATACATAATAAAGAAAAGTTAATGTGACATAAACACTTTTTTAGCTTTCTCAATAATTTAAAAAGTCAAAAATCTATAGCCAGTTTTTATAATCCACATTTAAAAAAAGTTCATTGCTTTCTAGATTAACTTAATTCAAAAACTGTACTCTACGTATTTAAGTAATGATGTTTCTGACGGTTAAAATGTTTTATTTAAATAAGTTCGAAATACGCGCTACATTGTAGCTTCAGCGCATGCGTAAACATTTTTTATCGTATACGTAGCAAAGTGTAATACGTACACGATGCATACTTATGCGAGAATCTAAACAGACGTAGAAGAAGCATGTTCAGTGTAGCAATACGTACAGACTATAGAGAGTCAAAATGGCAACATTGTCAGAGAAGTCAGCTTTTTTCCACAACTACATATATAGCGCAGGTGTAGTGCTACAAAACAAAATGTATATATATCTATATACATTTGAAGTTACATTTGAATACGATTCTATGTGTACAAATTAAAAGTTAGTACTACACCGGTGTGTTCGCAGTAAACATTTATCAGAATACGGTCAGAATACGAAGTATTTGTAATCTGGTGCAATCCGCTAATATATAAGTAGAAAAAGTCTAAGGACTAATAAAACGTAAAAATGAAAATTTGCTGAAAATTGTTGTATTTAAGCAATGATCCGCCCTTTCCTATATTTGTTCTTTTATATACGCAATGAGAACCGGAAATCGCCATGTTTAAGCAATCGATTCTCCTTGTGTAGCTCTTTAAATGCATGCAATGAAATTAATTTCTTTAGCCATTAAAAATTTTAAATAGACTTGTGCGATATAAGAAAGTCGTCAGAAGGGACGTTGCAATGAATAAAATAGAAATTAATCGAAATGTATTAAAAAAAACTTTTTTGAGCTGTAATAGCAATATAAAAAACAATATTTTTATTCTGATTAAATTCTATATTAACGTATTCCGGCTATCGATGACGTTTGAAAAATTCGCACTCCATATACTTCAAAGCTTTCCATCTTTATATAAATATATAACGTACCAGCAACGTTTTGATCGTTATTGTATATGTGCGTTGCTTTAATTGCAAGTCATACTTAAATTAGGATTGGGTACTTGGACATAAATTGCAAATAGGATTTAAATGGACCATAATACGAAAACAGTTTGAAAATCAATGACTTATTATTTGCCCGTTTTTTACTTTGAAAAGTAAAACATAAAAAGAATATTGACTTAGTAGTAAAAATGTTACGTAATGAGCGATGAGCGAGGCGATGAGCCCCCGTACCCCATTGTAACATTTAGGAATCAGAATGTCTCTTCCATTTTCCATGTTATGTAATTTACGGATACCCCTATATGTTCATAAGTTAAAATACGATACGACATAATAAATTAAAAATTATTAATATAAAAATACGTGTATAAATGTCGTGTAAAAAAATACCAATAGCTTTCGACAGGTCTAATCTTTGTTATATATAGGTACGACTATAATAATTGATCTAGTGACTATAGTGGTCGATTTAAAGCCGTTATAATTTTCAAAAAGGGTGCATGATTTTTTGATAACATTTTTTGTAAAACTCGATATATTTCTTTAGAATAATTGTAAGCCAATAAATATAAGGCACTACCATGTAGCGGTCGTATCTAATAAAAAGGGTACCATATATATTTTTTATGTAACAAACTATAATATTATATAGTTATAGTAATGGGCAAATCGATTGTACGTCGTGAACAACCTGTTATTCAAATAAAAAAAAAACTGTACTCATACATTCGTAAAGTTTTCGCCTGATGTGCTGGTCTGTGGTCGCTGCTAAAATAATATAGGTATTATGCATTTAGGGAGAAAAACTTGGATATTCCAGAAGATATCGTGTAAATGGAAACGTAAGCTGAAGGTGAGGGTGGCAAACATGAGGTCTGGGTAGGTCAATTTTACTCCCGTTGTGATAGTAAATTTCTTTTACAACGCAAACTGTATCTTGAATATTCGAAAATTTGCTAAAGCTTTGTTAACTCTTTGAAACCAAATGCGGAAGCTTACTTTTTTCTTAAAAGTTTCAATATTTTAGTCAAAATACGAATCACGATACCTACATAAAAAACGAAAGATTTCACGAAAATATAAGGAAACTAAAAACAGTAGTAAAAAAAAGGAAAAGAAGAAACTCATTGTATTATCATTCATATAATACAAGTAAATAAAATTTATTTTCACTATGCTACGTTTCGTGCAAGCCGATGTTTTTTTAGCTGCTCAGTTATAAAGTTTTTAAGTAAATATAGTTTCCTTAATATTCAATTGTTAATTATATCCCCACTCGATTTTCGATTGTTGCATGAAATTGTGTTAAAACATTATTTCTACTGATGATGAAACAGTAAAAAATACGTTGCTATCTGCACCTGTTGGTTGTAAATTATTTTATCGTCGATGCAGCACTTTTTAAGGACAAAATTTGAAATTTCGCGGTATTTTTGGATTTATTGTAAAAAATTTGAAAATGCATTAAAAGTGTTTTTTTAAAGCCAGAATTGCAATAAAAGATCTTCTCAAGTCTAAGTCGTTAAAATTGCTTTTGACAACTTTTTTTAGGCTCAAAAAATGTATAAATTAAACAAATATTTTGTTTTAGCTTAATTTCATGAAAAAAACTGCCGCTGCAGCTGCCACTGGCCACTGCCCAGACTGCGCTCCGGTGAACCAATCACGAACGGATTTGCTTCAATATGGCAACGCCCTCAGATTTTAACATTTGTTGTAGGTATTGTAGGTGTCGTCTCTCGTCAGCGGTTCGCGAACCCGCCTAGGCCTAAGGTTCGTCGTTCGCTTGCGAGTTGCGCCGCTGGCCGACTGTACAAGCTAGAGTGACCGTCTGGGCTCTGGCGTCTACCGAGGGTCTCTCTCTTTCGGGCCTTTCGGTTTCCGCGGCGTGCCCATCGTTTGAGGTTATTTTCTGTCACACCAAACGCATGTCTGCAAGCTGCAATAATGCATAACGAAGATTACAATGAACAGGTAATACTTTTTTTCATAAACAGCATTTAATGTTGTTAAATTGATTGTTTAATATGGTTTATTGTATGTTTAGTACGACACGTACGACGAATACAGTATACAAGATGAACATGCCGACTCGTACAGTAGAAATTTCCGACAAGTGCCAGATGTTGTTAAGAAGTTTATTGTATATTTGCGAAACTGCATCAACGAAGGAATGATCTTTGAGATCCAGAACTTGTACGAAAACACATTTCCAAAGTTATCGGAGCAGCTGTTCGACAAAACACCTTGGCCCAATGTTCAAGCGATATCACAAATTGTTGAAGATGACAATGTATTTATTACCTTGTACATGGAGCTGTACTATAGGCACATTTATGCACGCATGCAGCCTAACTTGGATCAAAGGTTTAACTCTTTTTGTAATTACTGTGAACTTTTTAATTATATATTGAATCCTACTGAGCCTGTGCCACTCGAATTACCTGACCAGTGGTTGTGGGAACTTATCGACGAGTTTGTGTACCAGTTTCAGTCTTTTACACAATACAAGGCTAATTTGTCACAGAAAACACCTGATGAAATTGAGAATTTAGCAAATAATAGCAAAGTTTGGGATGTTCTGTGTGTATTAAATGTTTTGCATTATTTAATTGACAAATCAAAGATTAAGAGTCAATTAGAAGTCTATGCCAGTGGTGGAGATCCAGATTCAGTTGCTGGAAACTTTGGAAGACATTCTTTGTATAAAATGATGGGATACTTTTCTCTTGTTGGATTACTTCGGGTTCATTCTTTACTTGGAGATTATTATCAAGCCATAAAGGTTCATAAAAAATTCAAATTTATTTTCATTAAGATACTTTAACTAGCTTTTATATGAATTGGTTTAAAACAATCTGTTTCATAATAGGTACTAGAAAATGTAGAATTGTACAAGAAAAGTGCATATTCGCATGTTCCTGGATGTCAAATATCTACAGCTTACTATGTTGGATTTGCTTATATGATGATGAGAAGATACGCAGATGCTATCAGAACGTTTTCTGGTATTTTACTGTACATACAACGTACAAAACAGCTCTTTGCATCCAGAAGTTACCAAAATGATCAAATTAATAAGCAATCTGAACAGATGTATCATCTATTGGCGATATGTCTAGTCCTACATCCTCAATGCATTGATGAAGGCTTACAACAAGCGCTTCGAGATAAAAACTACCATGAAAAAATGTTTAAAATGCAATGTGGTGCGTTAGAGGAATTTGAGAATTGTTTCCAATTTGCATGTCCAAAGTTTCTTTGTTTGCATCCACCTAATCCTGACAATCCTAATGAGGACTATGTCAGAGAAGCTATTAAGCACCAAACTCATGTTTTCATGGAAGAAGTTGTGCAGCAAAAGATATTACCTACAATTCGTTCATATCTAAAGCTTTACACAACTTTACCATTAAGTAAACTTGCAACATTTATGATCAGCACTCAACAAAATGAAAATATTGATTTGAATGAAGAAATTGCCAAACTTACTATTTATCTTTTATGTTTCAAACATAAAATGAAGAATATTGTTTGGACTAAAGGTTCTTCTGGATTAGATGGAAAATTCCAATCAGGTTCAGAGGTATGTACTATCACTACTGAGTATAATTTAAATCATAACATAGATTTTTGATGTTTACTAAATTATTTATAATTATTTCAGCTTGACTTCTATATTGATCACGACATGATTCATATAGCAGATACGAAAGTTGCTCATCGTTATGGTGACTTCTTTATCCGAAAAATATTGAAGTTTGAAGAACTAAATCGAAAATTACACCATATAAAAATATAAGGTTTGTAAGTTCATAATTTATATGACCTTACAACTGTGGAATAAAATAAAAAAATTTTTATTCAAATTTAACAATATTCTTTTTATAAATTTACCAGTATTACAAATATATTTTTTCCTTATTCGAATTGCATACAAAAAAGTTTAATAAACTAACATGAATAATATACACAGAGTTTTGCTTAAAAATATACAAAGAAGTGATGAATTTTTTAGTAATGTATAATCAGCACTATGAAGATTGTGATATAAGTTCAATATAAAAAATTCTGTAAATTTTTTAAGAAATATATTCCAGTAATAAATATTTATATACGTTTCAAACGTTTCTCAAAGGCTATTAATAATCAGTGATTTTTCTCTTAATAGCTGAAAATTAAGTTCAGCTTTACATTATAAATATATATATGTATTTCTTGCATATCTAGTACTTATCTTCTAATTCAATATACAATATTTATAAAAATACCTACATTAAAATATATATTACATACTTTACAGGCTTGCTGTTAAATACATTTAGCTGAATAACATAGGACCACGAAATAACATTTCGAAAATGGTTAACTAGCATTGGTACCTGATATTGATTTTAATTTATTGAATTTAATATTCTACCTATCATTTCACTATATCACATCTGATCAAAGTAATGTATGGAGTTAAATAGTCTAAGTTAATAATAAATTTTTTAAATTCCTTTGTTTTGATTGAACACTTTTAGCAATATTTTATTAAAAGTTATTGAGCTGAAGAAATTTCGTTATTAAATAAAATCACATGTAGTCGAATAAAATGATAAAAATGCAAGTATCTATAAGATTTTGGTATAAAAATTAAAAATTTTATGGCATAATAAAAACTGCTATATTCATTAATTATTTAATATTTGTAATTTTTAGCTTAATCTAACTTTACTCCAACTTTGCTTCAATTAGTTAAAGTAAGACTATAATGGTAGATTTGAATTCAGAAATTCAATCAATATGAGGCATTTACTAGTCAGGTTAAAATAAATTTTTGAAAAATTTTCTTTAGTCCTGAGTAATCATTTGTAATTATAATATTCGATCAAGTTTCTATAGATTTTTCGTGCAACATTTTACACGCCGCAGATAAAATATTGCCTGATTTAGCTGCACCGTTTGAAAGTCTTGAGCCTTGTAAATAGTGGAAGAAACGGTTACCCCGTTTACTATTTAGTTGATTTCGACTTTCTTCAGCTCTACATATTGTTCGAATACTAGAAAGATAATCTACAGCTAATGCTCGCCGGTCTAATGTATGAGAAGCTATTTGTGATAGTGCAGAGTCTACATCAATATTTATTTGTTTTTGAATCGATAATTGAGAATTATTCATATTCATTAGATTATTTATTTTTTTAAGATCACGTGATGCTGATTTACTTATTACTTCATTTAACCAATTTCCTATTTCTAAACTAGTATTTTCTAAACTAGAATAAGATGTTGCATTTTCAACAAGTGACAAGCTAGGTTCAAAATTTAAATTATGTGAATGAGAAGATGGATCTTCGATATTAATTAACGTCGATATTAGAGTAAAATGTTCTAAACTGCTACTTAAATTATCCAGAACGCTGTTGTCTGTTGTTCGTTTTTTCTTATTACTTTTACTTTTATGTGCTTTAATTGCTGGTTTATAAATGTATGTCCGCATATCCTTCCAAGATGAATTATTTGCACTTAAAGACAAGGATGAAATATGCTCTTTGCCTGATAATAAAAGATACTGTAACTGAAGAAGACCTTTTCTCAAGTCTCCACTTTGACAGAGAGTCTGAAAGAAATATAAGACTAAATAAAATATATATTCTATTTGAATATTTAATATCATACTATGGGTACTATCATTAACGATACTTACTTCTAAACAGTTTTCAGATAGTTTACATCCGGTTTCTGCCAATGTAATAAGTTGAAATAAGGCTAACACTTTTTTGCCAGTTACTGGTTGGAAATTAATTCGAAATTGTTGTGGTGCCATTTTATAAAGATGGGAGCATGTACCTCTAAGAGTCATAACAATTGGTCGTTTTGTATTAGAAGCCAATTGGAATGTTGCTGATACAAAACCTTCATCTTCTTCAAAAATTAAATCTACATCTTCCATTAAAATAAGAGAGTTTTGTGAAATCTTTTCTGTTTCTTCTATCTTTTTTGACACTGGAACAAAGACGTCTTTCAAATTTGATTTCTCAACTCTGTGAGACTTAGTTGCTTCTTCAAAATCTTTTAGAATCTTTTTTCCAGGTCTTTTTGATGATGCATTTACTTCTAAGACCCTGAAAATTTCAAAAGATTTCGTAGTATAAAAAATTCTAATAAATGTAAAATTAGCATAAAATAGTTGTGAATTCTTACTTGTATCCTAGTTCTTGGGCAATAGCATAAACGCATGCGGTTTTTCCACTACCATGTGGTCCAATTAACACTGCTGCTTGATTATTTTCTATATTGTTTGACATACTACAATCAGATGTGTAAAATTCATCGCCACTACTATAGTCTTCATTAGTTTTAGACGATTTCCAAGTATCCAGCCACGATTTTAGTTTTATAGCAGCTTCTTCATTACCTACTATTTCTGCACTGCTCATGGGCCTATACTTATCTGTCCATGGGCTATTAAATAGTTCGCTATTTACATTTTCATTTACTTGTTTAAAATTTTTTTTCTCAGATTTTTTTCGTCTAGTTTTTGGTGCTATTTTAGGATTTTCAGTTTTCAATAACCTAGATATGGATTTCCATAAAGTGTGTACATCTGTGTAGTATGTTTCAATTTCAGCTAATGCTGCTTCAGTGTCTAGTTTGATACACTTATATAGATTTCCTAAGATATTTGGTATATTATTTGTTTTAGACAAAGTTTTCATATGCGATAAATTAAATAATAAATCTATATTTTCAGTTTTTTTTAATGAAAATGAACAGGACTTAATTTTAATGTTCTTGTCTGGAGAAAGTTGATTAATGTGACTAATTTTTGGAAAGGGTAGCATGATGGGACCAGCAATTGTTGGTTTTCGGTTCTCAGTAGTGCTATCATTTTTTTGAACATCTGATTGTAAAAATAATCGCCGTGCTGCGATTACTTCAGGATTCGGTTTAACTTTTTTTGTAAATAGTGGTGCAAGTTTTTCTTTTGATTTTCTTTTTAAACGATTTTCTCCAACTATTTGACAGTCATCATCTGAAAATTCTATTTTTGAATTTATATTTTCAACTATACATTCAAGTTTTTCATTTGATTTTCTTTTTAAACAATTTTTTTTTATTATTTGACATTCATCTACTTCTTTTTTTTTTAAATTTATATCTTCAATATTAAGTGGTTCAGAAGTAGTACAACTGTTTAATTTTTTATTGACTTCAGTCTTTATTTTATCAGTCTTTAATTTTTCTTCAATATCACTTTTAATATTTTTCTTTTCTTCTTTCTTATTCTTACTAATATTACTATTTAAAGATGGATTTACATCACCTTTTCTGTTTTTCATAGGCATTAATATTTTAGGAATTTTATCACTACTTTTCATATTTTCATTTTGGGATTTTACTGATACTGTTGGTGTATATATGTCTTCATCTAGTTCATCTGAAATAATTTTATTACTTTTTAATAAGAGTTAGAATTTCCACAAAATTAGCAAATAAAGATGATTTTATATCAGCGATCAAAGTGTTAAGAATCATTGCCATCTACTAGATCATTTCTAGGAGACTCAATTCTCTTCTTTTGTCATCATAAATAGAATTGCACTTCATTAAAATTAAATAATAGGTTTTATATTTTACCTGACATGGACTTTATATTATTATTTGATTGAAGTTGAATCTTTAGAGACCATTTTGGTTTATTTTGTAGTATAGGCGATTTTAATAATCTCTCATTTGTTGGTGATAATAATAAAGTTTCTGTTTGTATTAAATGAATTTCATCAAATTCTTCTTCTAGTTTTGAAGTTGATTTAGTTATTTTTTTTGGTGATTCTTTCTTTTTTTTATTAGAAACAGGAGTAACAGAAGTTGACAAATTTTTAGGTGTATGAATTTCAGCCTTAACAGTAAATTTTGCTTTCATAAGTTTTTCTTTTTCAATCTGCTCGGGAGTGGCTTTACTATAGAAATAGTAAAAATAATGATTATTTATTTTAATAAACGTTTATTTGAAACAATTACATTTGTATGATTAAATATTTACCTAAAATAGTTCAGCAAGCTACCTGGACGTTTAACATTAGTCGAATCATTATTTTTTGGAGTATTTTCATCACCCTGAGTTACCTCTGGAGTTTTATTTAAAGTAAACATTTGTTTTCTCTTTTCCAATCTTTTTGCGATTTTTTCAGCTTCTTCCTCTTCTAAAAGTTTTCGTTTCGTATATCCTTTCTTATCAGCCAATTCAACCAACTTCTCGGTCTGTTTTTGTTTTAATTTTTCTTTCTCCTTTTTTGTAGATACTTTCTTTTTCTTAAAATTAATAAATATTAAATATTAGTATTAAACTACAGTATCTACAGTTAAATCTATATTAAGGGTTTATAAATTATTACTTACAGTCTCATTTTCCACTTTTGCTGTATCCGAATGATCAATTTGTTTTCTGTTTGCATTGGTGATAGAAGCATCTGTGTTTTTTGGAGTCGACCCATTTAACTGACTTTTAATATCTGAATGAACATTAGTTTCACTAAGATTATCAGTTTGCAATTCACAATCTTTTTTATTTGATTCTGTAGAATTTGAAGTGCTTCTTTTTGGAGTGTCACCAACAGAAGTGGTTTGCCTTCTCTTAGGTTTAGGATAAGGGCTAGGCGTTTTATCAATTAATTCAGTAGAATTTTCAATGATATTGCAAACTGTACCTTCGCTAGATTTTCGTGATATTTTGATTTTTACTCTGCCACGTTTTCTTTTCCCTCTTGTCTCTTCAACAACCGCATCGTCAATTTTGGCGCGTTCCATGCTAACCTCTTTTGAAGTCACAGATACATCTTCACTGTTTCTTGGCGAGTCACTGAAGTAATACTTAATGTCCTTCATTTTCACAAGTACTCACAAGCAGCAATTTAAACTATCGCGAATAAATTTCGACTAAAACAATCTAATTCATTGAGTTTTCACGGGTTTGTGACCCAAGTCGTACATGAACCCACTTTTGGCGCCATCGAATATGATCCAGCCTTACCTTACCAGCGAACCGCATGTTCTACTCTAAAATTTCAGCCTATCAGAGGCTCTTCATTTATTATTAGAACATATGATTATTTACTGGCCTAAAAAATTAAATTCATGTTATTAATAACATTTCTCATATTATTTTAACTACTTAAATATTTTAATCTATAATATACACATTTGGTTTCCATTATGTGCTATAAAAATAAGGAATGATAAGAATGCATCTGACATATCACTCCTATCAGCAACGCAACGCCAACATGGCAAATTGTAAACACAAGCGATATATAGGTATATATAGCTTGTTATATATGGACTAGACTAGTGTACATATATATATATATATAAGTGTAGGTATACATATCCCGGCTGCTTCTCGAGGCGAGGTGGAAAAGCTGGAAGAGATATGGACTTTTTCGTACACTCCTTTGGCCTTTGGTTTATTTTTGGATTGCTATTCGCGCTATGGTTCAAAAGGCGGGAAAAGAAAAAAAGCGTATGCATCGTAGTACTTGGCGATATCGGTAGAAGTCCGCGAATGCAATATCATGCGGCTTCTTTTGTACACGAAGGATATACTGTCGAATTCGTAGGTTATTCGGATTCACCACTTCTCAAGGAACTTCAAGATCATCCTAATGTCAAAGTACACCATCTCCGTAGTCCTCCGAATCTGAATAATCGTGAGTGCTTATACATGCATCTGTGATGATTATCATTATTTTTATCATAATAATATATATAATTTAATACATTTACTCTTGCTGCAGATGTGACTAGACTTATTTCTTACGCATTCAAAGTTGTTTGGCAATCCATAAACCTTTTGTACATATTATTTTTAAAATGCAATTCAAGTTTTTTGGTATTACAAAATCCACCGGCAGTGCCAACAATTCCACTATGCTGGTTTTATTGCTATGCTGCACGAGTAGAGTTTATAATTGATTGGCATAATTATGCATACAGTATAATGGCTCTGAGTTTAGGGCAGAGTCACTTTCTTGTTAAGCTTGCTATGAATATTGAATCGTTTTTTGGTGCCAAAGCAAAAAACAATTTTTGTGTCACTAAAGCAATGCAAGATGATTTACAGAAGAAGTGGAATATCAGGTATTTAGTATTTTTTAAATGTTGCACATAATATTACCATCTTTTATTATTATTTGATAATTAATTTGCAGTGCAAAAGTATTATATGATCGACCTCCAGAAACCTTTCATCCCATTTCGTTATTAGCAAAACATGAATTATTACTTAAACTAAGTAAAACATATAGTATATTTAAAGGAGTTGATGAAGATTCAACCATTTTTACAAAACAAGTATCTACTAATAAAGAGACTGAAATGATAAGTGATAGGCCTGCTTTAATTGTATCCAGTACCAGTTGGACTGAAGATGAAGATTTTTCTATTTTGTTAGATGCTCTTGATGGTATAAACATAATATCAAATTGTCTTTGCGTTATATAAAATGGATTTTTTTATTTACTCATTGGAACAAATAATTACAGGTTATGAAAATGAAAGCAATACCAATGAAAATGCTAAGTTACCAGATTTAATTTGTGCAATAACTGGCAAAGGACCTTTAAAAGAATTTTACGAGGCTATAATACAAAAAAGAAACTGGAAACATGTTACAGTTATAACACCATGGTTGGAAAATGAAGATTATCCAAAATTTTTAGGTAAATATAATTTATTTATATTATCTGAAAAGGTAACTACTTTAAGCACTTTTTACTTTAATACTACTGTAAGACTTGAAATTTTCTGGAATATGAAACATTATTTAAAATTATTATCTTTTGTATCTAATACATGAATATAGAAAAGTAAATATTGATGAATGCATTATGTCTTTGAAAAATTATTGTTAAGTTTTAACATCGCTGATTTTATATCTTATTTATTTCCGCATATTATTTCATATCCATTTTGATTTCAGCAAGTGCAGATTTAGGGGTATGTCTTCATACATCTTCAAGTGGTTTAGACTTACCAATGAAAGTTGTAGATATGTTTGGTTCTGGTTTGCCTGTATGTGCTTATAATTTTAATTGGTAAGATATACAAAAATATAAATAATATTATGTACAAATATAAATATATTAGGAATACTAATTTTTATTTTTTTTTAGTTTGCATGAACTTGTCAAGAACAATGAAAATAGTCTAGTTTTTTCAAATTCAAAAGAATTAACTGCTCATTTTATATCATGGTTTACAAATTTCCCTAATGATGTTGGACAGCAGGAGAGGAATGCTAAATTTAAAAATGAATTGTCCCTGTTTCGGCAGCTTCATTGGCATGGTAATTGGACAAGTGAAGTAATGCCTTGTTTTGAATGTTGATATTACATGTCCTATCTCAATTCTACGTTGATAGTACATGTCTATCTCAATTTATTTTCATTTATTTTCAATTGGATAGTCAAAGATCATGGGAGGCTGTGAAAAGTTTGACTGAGAGTCAAGAAACTAATACTGTATATAGCAATAATTTGATATTTTAGAAATACGTTTTAAAGTGATGTATAGAAACGTCAAATTATTATCATAAATAGTAGTTTCTTTTAAAGATTTTTCATGGTTTCTCTCCTATTTGATAATTTAATTTTAAAATGATATAACATAACTGTAAATAAATTTTTCATATGATAGCATTTATGTACAAAAGCTATGAATAGATTTGTTTTATTAACTTTATGTAATTTAACACTTAAAACCATCTACATATTTTTTAAATGTTTTTAATGTGAATAATGGGAAAGAATTATTTAAGAATTTAACTTCTAAACGTTTCTAAACTTTTTTTCAAAAATATTCAATATGTAAACAAGGGTTGCTCAAAACTAATGTTTTAAATTATTATTTAGTATAAACATTAAAAATATTACTTATGTCGACTGTACTTTATATTTGATATAAATTTTTTTTAAAAATTCATGAATCATTGTCCAACCTGTTTTATACATTTATTTAAAAACTATGCTAAATAGAAATTTATTTATAGCATTGTAGCAGGCTAAGATACCTCTGATATTATTTTATTTTAAAAGTGAAAGTAATATCTTAGATACAATATCATATTACTTATTGCTAGTAAGCTTAGCTTGGGCTTGACTTACTGCTTGTTTATACATTAAGTGTTAAAATTTTTCTAATTGCATGATTAATTGAGTGATACTTAACTTATAATCTGTGATGCACTTTTGTAAACATGGAAATGTTCATTATGTGTACTAATAGAAAAAGATATGAGCAAAATAAAAAATTTTGTTATAATTTATAAAAACATGTTCATGTTAACTATTGTGGATGTTACTTTTATAAACCAAACTTCATACAACATATATATTTAATACTCTTTAATAACTATGAATAATTATAAACAATAATTGAACGTTTTTATAATCTGATAAAATAAAGCCATCCAATTTTTTTATTATTTTCCGGTCGTAAATATCCAGATAGATTCCACCTCAATTCCTGCTTGAAATTTCAGATGAATTTCACCAGAATTTCAGGAGCAATTTACCTGGATTTTTACCTGTAAAAATATCAAAAACGTCACGAAAAATCTACCAGGAAACCACTAAGTCCTCGTGGTTTCCCGGTGGATTTCACCTGAATTACACATTTTAAATTATTCCTATAATAAATTTTTAATCTAGTTTATAAATTTATAAGTAGAGAAAACATTTTAAATGTGGAATTCAGGTGAAATCCTCCGAGAAATCACGTGGAAACTGTGTGGATTCCTGGTAGATATTACCAAAAGTTTTTGGAATGCCAAAAAAATAAGAGCTTTTTTATACAAACTATCAAAATATTACATACAAATCATGCATGATTTTTATATTTGTGACATTGAAGAATAAAAATAAAATCTTATCCAAAATGGTGTAATCATATATAAAAGATCGCAATAATAATTTTTTTTTATCTATAAACACAGTAGAATGAATGCAAATAAAGTAGAAAAAAGAAATAACATACTAGGTTTGTTTAATAATCTATTTTTTTACTTTTTTTTTACTACTCTGTAAATAAAATACTTTACAAACATTTGTTTATTCTGTTGGATTTTCATATGAATTTAAAATTTTAATAATTTGTCTATATTTACATAAAATAAGCTAAATATTTCTGCAATTCTAATGCACAACTATACTTTTTTCATATTTTGTTATTTCATTTACAATGTCTAGTCATTTGTATTTCTTATTAAAATATACAAGGAATGATGTCTTATTTACAAGTATAAATTTATACTATGCAGACGTAATGGATATTAAAAAGAGATAATATATCTGTTTAAAAATTGGTATCAGTTCTGGAGTTAGTTACAAAAGTTTCATATAACACTGCAGGTAGTTAGATCCTTACCAGTGTAAGAGTTTACACTTACAGTAGATGTGTTACTTGACACAATAAATAATTAAGAAAAAATGATTAGTTTTTTAGCTTTGATTTATAGCGCATCAGTAACTTATAATATTTTTAATAAAAAAGAAAAAGGTAAATCGTTAATTATAAATTTTATTTTATAATACGGTAGTTGGTTTTATTCCAAATAGAAAGTTTGGTGTATTTATAAGAAACTTTAATCCTATAAATATGTATTTATTTGTAAAGTAGAAAAAACATTACATTATCAGTTTGTAAAAGTTTGCAAACATTTGCAAAGAAGTGATTATCAAAATCAGAGATAATTAATATAATAAAAAAATTAAACTAACAAGCGTTCAATTTCTTGTTGAATAGCTTGTATCTGTGGTTTTAATTGTGAACCTTCGTTTACTGTAATAGAACATGCTACAACTGGTCTTGACACGCCACAAGCTCTTCCAAGAGATTGTTTGCTTCGTACAAATACATAAGGAACATTTTTATCCTCACATAATAGTGGTAAATGAAGTAAGATTTCTAGTGGTTGAGCATCTGCTGCCATTACAATGAATTCCGACAGTCCACGATTAAGTGTTTTAGTTGCTTCATTAGCTCCTTTTCTAAGCTGTTTGTAATTAAGTGCTTGTTGTACCAAGTTCAGTATTTTAGCAGTAAGTGTAGCATCTGCTAGAGGATAAGCTTTGGGATTCACTTCGTCGGTCTGAAATAAATTAATATCAAGTCAAGTGAAAATTTTAAGATCAATAACTTGCAATAACCCTACATAATACTACTTTATATAAATACTACTTTGATTTATCAAACTAATAAGTTGTTTAACTATAAAAGTAAAGCCGAAAAATAAACATTAACACGTGTTAGACATAACCTCAAAATTATAAGAATGTTTTATAATAAATAAACTCACCATGATTGCGAGTGTTTTTGTATAAATTCCACCTTATAAGTGATATTATTGTAAAACCTTAAATAAATTAATTTCTGAACCTCTCGGCGATTATTTTACAATAATATCGCTTCACTGAGGAGCAGCAAGAAAAACGTGGAGTCAGTACACTAGCGTTTCTACTTTACTGAATCCACAATACAGTATAGGTATATAAGACAAAAGTATATTATATATAGTATATACTAGTGCCTGTGTCTCTATATAAGTATATACTTATATACTATACTATATAGTATATACTTATATAGCTATAATGCCTATATAGTGAAGCACACATACACTGATGCTACAGCGGCAAGACTCAAGAAACAAGAATTCAAGAAACCGAAGCTTTCGCCTTTCGGGCTTCGCCCATGCCTCGTATATAGTTGCATGTTCTATACCTATATGTAATATAAGTGCATGAATCTTACTTCCATATATATCTACATTACCTATGTATGGTAATATGACATCATGAAAAGTATTTTTGCATTTGTATATATATATTAAAGCGTTTTCATGAATAGACTTACATAGTGCTTACATAAGTAGTACTTGAAAAAGAAAATTTATTAAAAAATATAAAATCATTATTGTAGATAAATTGTTTTAAAAAACTATACAAGACATTTTTAAGTAAATGAATCATGTTATCTATATTATAGGTATATGTGTCTACTCGTTAACTACTCGATATATTTATATCATCAGTAATCAGTTGAACGTATAACAATTTTTAATAGTATTTTTATACATTACGAAAAAATAGAATTAATATCATTGATAGGTGTACGGAAATTAATGACTACTAGTATTTTAACTGCAAAGTAATTAAAGTCACGAATATATTAAGTATATTTAATATGCATATGAAATTTGTGCGAAATTTCAAAACCTCCACAATATTGAATTTGTAACAAGAAGATATTCTATAAGTTCAGCATTTTTTACTTTAATAAAATTTGAAGATTGTTGTATTTTTGCTTAATTGATAATTAGTTTAACCTATATATAATATCTAGCTATATATACATATATATGCGTACAGTCTTTTAAGTATACTATAACTATAAAAACTATTATAATATATATACCTTTGTGTTGACTATATATGTTTAATTGCAAACAGTTAATATAGAAACTGATTCCATCATCAAATCAAAATTCAAATTGAACTATCAAGAATTATTAAGTTATTATATATATACTTATATGAAACTTAATAATTCTTGACAGTTCAATTTGAATTTTGTTATTTATATATATGAGCAGTTTTAGCTGCATGTATACCTAATAGGTATTTCTTTAACTATTTTTTCCATTTTGTGTAGAATCACTTTCTAACAGGTGTATACATATAGTATATTCGATTTTGAAAATGAATCGTGCAGAAGTGATTTTAAAAATTTGATTAAATTTTAGTGCTAAAATTAAAAAATTTAAAGAGCTATTATATCGCTATAAAATACGCGAATATAAAGACAGAATATGAATGAAAAAAATTCAATGTAATAAAGAGGAATCATAATCATTTGTTCGATGCCTAATTTTTGCAGTTGAAATATAATTGGACTGTTACCAACTTCGGTAAGTACAACAGAAATCATAATCTTGTCCAATGGAGAATTAAGTAGTAGAGAAAAGCCGAGGAAAGGTCAGTTGAAGTCCAAGCGCTCGATCGTAAACTTGATACTAGTGTTGATTATTCCTCTTTGTTACTCGATAGAGCTTATCCATTAAAAAGAGAATCAAATTAGCGCTAAAATGCGTGTTCCTGTTACAATAGGTCTCTTTCTAATCAATATTTTATTTATTAATAGTCAATCTGTATTTGCAGTTAACGTTAAATTGCACATCAACTATCGACCTATCATAGGTAAGTCATCTACAAATAATAAAATAATTTCTTAAAAAATGCGCATGATTCAGATTTTGCACGTTTGTGTTTAAATACATTTTTTTATTGTAAGATTTTATTACTCTGTATTTTTTTGCTTGATATTATTAAAAAAAATAATTATAAGAATTTCTATTTTTGAATACACACTTTATCTGCATCTCAAAATGTTTTTAACTGCGGTAGTGTCAGAAGGCCGAAAAAACATGATATCATTGAATATCCCCATAACGCTACAGTAGGGTAACTGACCTGATTAGTGTACCATTAAGAACATTTTTTCGTTTATAAATGCATCATCTTTTTCATTTTGATCTTTTTGATCATCAAAAGGATGATTTATAGTTTTCAATTCAACTCTTTCTTAAAAGTGCACAAATTATTTTCTTTATTAAAATGAGTTTTTAATAATTTTTGTCTTTAAATTAAAATAAAACGATTTTGACTGTATTAATGTGTCCCTTTGTTTTTCCCTGTCTTCATTGCTATAAAAACACATTAAACCTTATTGTGTGCCCCCTATTCATGAGTCTAACCTCGAAAAAGTGTATTCAGCGATACTTTAGAGCCTTCACAAAGGTTACGTTGCAACACAATTGAGAAATTATAACTCGAGTTTCATAAAAGAAAATCTATATTGAGTGAATTTTATTTTTTTTTTGTGAGCGTTTATAAGATAAAAGCACACAGATAGGGACAGGTTCGCTAAATGGGACATATACCCAATATTAGACTACAAACATATATTTTCCAAATAATGATTGTATCGTCTTGCAATTATTATAGCTTAGATCAAATGTAATTTTTGGATTGATATTTATAAGGCTCAAATTAATCTTTTTTTAAGGTAATTCATCGAGCTGCTGTGTGGTGATAACACTCTTGAAACATCCAAATAAACGATTTTTGCGCACAATTTTGTTCGCTGTGATCAATAAATTCCATTTTATTTGTTTTAAATTACTGCGAATAATAGAATTAATATTTAATTTATATACAAACCCGCAAAGTTATACAAAAAATCTGCTGCCAATTCTATATGTAATGTTTTATTTCTATATGTACATGTATTATATAATTTATAATTATATAAAGTAATAAAACCTGTTTAATAATAGTTCAATAATTATCCAAGAAATTTAAAAATATAATTTTCAAATTTAGCAATTGTTATTAAAATTTCAAATAATTAAATTTTATATTACTCTTCGGCTTAAACTATTAGTTTTAATGTAATTTCAATTATTAATATTAAAAATAATTATTAAATAAATTAAATCTAATTTTAGAATTATAAAATTTACATTGAAGTTAGTTCAATATAAAATTTAAATTATGTACATATGCTGGTTCCATTTTCGGTAGCGTTTTGATATTTATTGACATATTATAAAAGTGTATTATAACGACTATCAAAAATAAGTTTTGATCGAATAACTTACTGTTTATCAAATAATTTAATTTTAAAGAAGAATATATAATAAAAATATAAAAAATAATAAAGATATTTAAGTTATAGTAAATAATAGTAATTTTCTAAATCTTATTTAAAAGATTATTTTTCTTTACTGTTAAAAATAAATTTATTTATTCAAATTAAATTAAATTTCAGTTGCATTATACGAGTTAATCTTTTTTTATTTGATGCATTAATTGATTGTCTCACTTAATGTTAGCGAATCAGTTCTTAAGTATTAAGACGCGGCGAATTTGATATAAGTCACCCGTATAAGTGAAATATTCAGTAATAGTAAATGAATATTTTATTCGCTATATTTAAATCCACCTTCATTAGCATTAAATGAATGTTATTTAATGGAAGAAATCTTTTTTTTCAGTGTAGTAATTATATGAATAACAATTAGACGAGTTATGTCACACACATAAAGGCCGCACTTTTGAGTAATAACCACTTTAAATTTACGGCATTCATATAATAGTTCTCTTGCTATTTATGCGCGTTACTCTTCATCTCTCAACTTATCGTTGGGAATATTTGATACTGACGATATTTTAGAGATAATATAACGTGCGAGTTTGTATTTTATACATTATAATTTTGCTTCCTCAGAGAGGAAGCATTGTATCAGTGAAAAAATTTTTTTTTCCAAAAAAACTTATAATATATTATGTACCTAGGGAGAATAAACTCGGGCAGTCTAGAACTAGTGCAAATTAATATCCGAGCCGAAGGCTTGGATAGTAAACACAAGGACTATAGGCTGAGTAATTTTTCTTCCATGATGAATATATTATTTTTCCTCATACCAGCGCCTAAAGTGCACTCTTCTCTTCTGGCACCCAGCTGAGTAATGTGTACTTTATCCGCTGGTATAAGAAAAAATAATATATTCACCATGGAAGAAAAATTGTCCAGCCTAGTCCTCGTGTTTGCCACCCAAGCTGAAGGCTTGTATGTCAATTTACACTAATTCTGGACTACCCGAGTTTATTCTCCCTAGGTACATAATATACTACTTTAAATTTATTTGGAAAAACTTTTTTTTTATCGATACAATGCTTCCTCCCTGAAGAAGCAAAATTATAATGTATAAAATACAAGCTCGCACGTCATAATATTTCTATAAAGTATCTTCAGTATCAAATATTCCCAAAAGTCAGAAGAGAGTGAAATACTGCGCATCTATTATAGATATGGAAATGAAAATGGCTCTTGTCTGCTACACTCGTGAACTACGCTGGTAGCACACTTGTATCGACGTATAAATTGCAATAAATGTTGTGTGGTCTGCTTCTGGGAATGCATATGAATACAGAATACATCAAGCAGTTCGCGGAATTATTTCACTTGCACTATGTATATGCATCGAGATTCATAGTAGTAGAATTGCATTAGATTTGTGACAGAAACTGTACTTATACATTCTGCTAGTATAGTATGTGCTGCTTGCATATACATCTCAATCCCATGCGAATTTTATATGGTAGTTACCTCGCAAGTAAAAGAAAGCGGATCCGAAAAGATAGAGAGATGAAGAGTAACGCGCATAAATAGCAAGAGAACTATTATATGAATGCCGTAAATTTAAAGTGGTTATTACTCAAAAGTGCGGCCTTTATGTGTGTGACATAACTCGTCTAATTGTTATTCATATAATTACTACACTGAAAAAAAAGATTTCTTCCATTAAGGGGATGTCGGAGCTATAATGACTGTCATGTAACGTCACATTGTTTTTGTTAATATAACGCCAGTTTAAGTATATCTTACAAAAAAAGGAGAAGAGCAACATTCACATTTCAATATAGAATGCATATCACATTTAAGAATTTCATGCTATTGAAAAATGCGGCTAAATTATGGGAAAAAAATATGGCAGCGCCGTTTCGGCGTGACTGGTTTTGTGACATGTCTTATTTATATATTATTAAAGAATATCAAAATTATAAGCGTTTATACTCGATTCAAGGAGAAGAGCACTCTTCGTATTTCAATAAGGAATAATTCTGTCACTTTAGATCTATGTTATTTTATGAAATCTAATCAAATTTCTGGAAAAACATCGCGAGGTTAAGCGACGGTCATTCTTGGCTCCGACATCCTCTTAAATAACATTCATTTAATGCTAATGAAGGTGGATTTAAATATAGCGAATTAAATATTCATTTACTATTAATGAATATTTCACTTATACGGGTGACTTATATCAAATTCGCCGCGTCTTAATACTTAAGAACTGATTTGCTAACATTAAGTGAGACAATCAATTAATGCCAAAAATTTTGTATTTGAAATTTTGTATTGTATTCATTAATTCCGTAAGTTCAACACTGTGATATATATACACTGAGAAAAAGGATCTCTCTCTCATATGTAATACATTTAATATTTCATTTATCTTTAAATTTTAAAAATATGTTTTAATACATATTCATTAACTATTAAGCATTCTAATATTAGATTTTTTTATCTACAATTTTTCCTCTAAAAATCATTTTACTCGAAAACTATCAACTTTCAGAAAAAATTTCAATTAATAATAACTGCTTAGAATTCATCAAAGAACACAATAGATTTTTTTCAGAATTTTTGGAGAAAATTTAGAAAAAATCTTTACTCGAGTTTTTTATAAATTAAAAAAATTCAAGAAAAATTCTGAAAAAATTCTATTGTATTCTTTGATGAATTTTAAGTACTTTTTGTTCTTAGCATTTTTTTGAAAAAGTTGAACGTTTATTAGTTAAAGCGTCCTAAAGATATTTAGTAACAATTTTCACTTTGGACGCCATTTTGAATCATGTAGGTAACAAAACCTAAATAAATAAAGAAAAGTTAATTAACTTTCCGAACATGTTTTCTCAAAGTTCAGACATTCCCTCCACCATCTAAATTGGTTTCAAGATGATTGCATAACAAAATTGGTAAAAAAACTAATAAAAAAAATAAATTTTTTTTTCGGAGTTTTTTACACTTAGACTTTATTTTTGAGTAATAAAAAATTATTTTTTTATATTTTGAATGGTACGTTAATAGTTAAGAACTAGAGCTTTATGACAAACTTCTTCGTTTTTAATATAAGTGATATTCATTAATTGTACAGTTAATGAACCGTCCATTTAATGCAAGACATCTTTTTTCTCAGTGTAAATATCCTAATACTGTCCTTTTTTATCACACACATAAGTATCGTATAGGTATAACATAGACAAAACATTAATAAAATGGTTATAGTTATTTAGGCTGGGTACACCATTTTAATGATCCTATCATCTATATCCTTGATTTTAACGAGATCTCCTTACGCAATCTCCTCTGAATGTTAAGTTACGCTTATAGCTCTCGTTTGAGTTATACCTAATAGAAAAAATATTAATTCTATTTAATTTTTCAGAATGAAATAAAAAACGAATTTAAAATTTATAAGCTAATATTTGTAATGGAATCGACGAGATTAACGGCAAAAATTATCGTACATTCTGAATAACTTGGAATTTCGGAGTTGAATAATACTATTACCGATATTATAAATGCATTGCTTCTATAATTGCAGAGTCCGAAAAATTCTTTACTTTGTACATATTTAGATACAATATACTGAGATTTAGAAAAAGAATCTCAAAAAATTAAGCCCTTTTTCGCAAGATGAGATATAAATTTTTTAACTTATATAATGAGATGTTGTTCTATTGGTAATACTCTATCTAGAGTGTTTTTCAAGTGTTTACATAAAAAGTTAAGCTAGCGTAATGGCGACACCTTCTTGCTCAACATAAAAGTAGAGATGAGTTTATCAGTTGCTGGCAGAATCAATAAACTTTCTTATCTTTAATCTTTAGACTGCCGGGATGACATTATATGGCGCATAACTTTTCTTGTATAATATAAGTTTTCGGTGAACAAGAAAATCAATGAAAAAACTACTCGAGGGGTTTTCAGGGTAGCTGATCACGAATCTGCTATGAAATTTTGCAAATTTTCATAGAATTTCACCATATTATAGAATTTCCAAAAAATTGGGGTGTTATTGTGGGGGGGCATATCTGCCCCTAGGGGATCAATTTTCAAAATCTGACCTCAGATTCGTAATCAGCGACCCAAAAACTCCCTATATAAAGTTTACACTAAATTTCAACGCATTATTGAATTTCAAATAATTGGGGTGTTTTTGGGGGAGAATATCTGCCCCTGGGGGGTGAATTTTTAAAATCTTACCTCAGATTCGTGATCAGCGACACCAAAAACCCTCTATATAAAGTTTTCAATAAATTTCACAGTATTGTTGAATTTTTGAAAATTTTAATATTTTGTTATACCGTACGCTGCCGGGATGCGCCATATGGCGCGCACCCCTGACTCGCTCACATCCACCCTTAATTGGATCCTATCTAGTAGGCCTCGGAATACTTTTATATGGGGAAAATCAATTTTTCATTTTGTCAATCTCCCGGCAGTCTAAAGATTAAAGGTATGTGCTAGATTCGGAAAGATTAAATGGTAGAGACTAATTTTTGGAAAAAAGTTTGTCACCACCTCGATAATGTTGTAAATATTATGTGATTTCAGTTTCGTAAAAGTACGTCAATAGTGATAGAGATTTTTGTCACCGAATATTTCGACGACAAAAATCTCCTTAATTCTGCATAGAATTTTATAAAACTGAAATCACATATACACGGAGAGAAATATTGTATATTAACTAACCTTAAATTAAGGATAAAAATTACCCTGAAGTATGGTAAACGTGGAACGAGCTGCCATTCTAGTAAATTTTACCTTGAAGTTCAGGGTAAAAATTACATGTAAAAATTACATTAGAGATTAAAATTTATTAAGAATTATGCATTTTGTCCAACTATTAACCAGAATTTAACGGTAATTATTCTATAATTTTTCTCTCCGTGTACTACTTACAACATTACTGTTTAGGATATACTGGGGATTACATAAATAAATGAATCAACAGTTTTAACTTTATATGAAAACAACAAATCTATTATTAATTATTTTATTTATTGTTAAGGGGAAGCAGTAGCGATAAACGAGCTTTTTCTTTCACTGATATCTTTTTCTATTTACAACGCAAATTAATATTAGGACTTGAGCGGCGTAGTGCTCGATACAACGAATCGTCCTGTGCTTGCTGAAGTCGATCTGATTTGTCGTTTTTCCTATTAATTGGAACCAGTAAGACGCGTTTACGCATTGACTGCTAACCTCAAAATTACGATTATATCTACATGTGTTTCTAACTTTTAATATTTATTATTTTGCGAAATATCTGGACTTGACCGGCGTAGTACTCGTTGCTATTAATCATTTTGTGCAAGATGGGGCTTATGTGATTTATCGTTTTTTAAATTAACTTGAACATAGAAATAGATCGAACAGCCTGAGGAGGGGGGACGCTACTGCTTCCCCTTAATAATCTTTGCTGGCGGTCTTATACAATGCGGATTTTATCGCAATCTACGCGTACTCGCGCGCCTCAAACCGGAGCCAGATCAAGAATGAGCCGCGCGGCACTCGCGCTCCGACTCTCCAAAATTTTCCGCCTCTTATCAAGTCAACAAGCTTACCACTGATTGGTCGAGACTCATTAACTTCCACGCGGTTCCTACAAAGTCCCTCGACACGTTCCGTTAGCACCGCGGCCACAAGCTATCCTAGCGGAAAACTTGCGCACGCCGTTTCCAGCTCTCGGAATCGCTAGGCTTCGGGGCGAATCCTCCCCTCGGCACAAAAAATGGCTTAAAGGCCCCGGGTCACCTCTCGGTTTTTCCGGGCACATAAGTAGGCACATGTCGCGGAAACCCCTCACGAAAAATCTCTCTTACAATTTTCTCTAGTTCTGTCTCCTTTATTCGAGGCGCCCCCGTACACGTACGTTTCACACACGCATATAGTATACACTCAAACACATGCTCATCCATACATATACATAGGCACAACGCATCTTCGTTACATAACAATTCCATTCCATTACATATATTATACATTATTGCTCTTGATCGAATACACAAACGTTTATATTTCACTCTGGAATGCGGTCGCTCGCCAATGTTTACACCAAGACGCTGTGGAATTCGCCCGCAGGTATATTTTCAATCGCCTCAGCTCTTTACTATCTAAGTTTTCTACTCGAACGTTTAACTCCAATTATTGATACATAATTAAACCCAAACTAAATAAACAGAACGCGAAACCTTTAATCTAAATTTCCATACCTTATTTCAACCTTTATTTAATAAATTCTCTTTTTTATTTTATTTCCAAACAACATTCAACTCAAACATAATTTTTCCCACTTTCCAGAACTATAAAAAACGCAACCGAGCACAAACGAAAAAATAACATAATTATAAATTAATTGTCTTTCCGCAACAATTACCGAGATGGTGACAAAGTTTTTTTCGAAATTCAACCGAAAAAATATGTTGAAAACCCCGAATACGGGTGCACTTCGTCTATGAATTATCTGTCATATGGTAAAGTTTTATGTAAATATTTTAATGATATCTTCAAAAATTTTTGTTTCGAAATTGTGCGAATTCTTTAAAATATTCACTTGAAACTTTGCCAGATGATAGATAATTCATAGGTGAAGTGCACCTGTATTTGAGATTTGCATAATTTCAATTATTTATTTAGTTATTACTGATTATTCAGGATCCGATCGGTGAAACCGTTTAGTGGTCACGGTAGGGCAGACTTATTTGAATTACCTAAAGAGTAACTAGATCCGAGAAGCCAAAATATTAAATAACAATATACATCTTGACAACTTTAATATGAATTTGCGCGTCAGTGTCATCAGACTTTCATAAACGCATTTTAGTCGGAAAAGGTTATTTTGTAGGATTTTGTTATGCGCGCTAACAAATTTAAAAAAGTCAATTTAATTAGTGTTCCGTCAAGTCTAATTACCGGCAACAAGGATGACGACGAGAAATAGGCTGATTATATACTCGAACGGTTGTCAAATGACGGTTGCGCAATGTCCCTCTGTCCCTATTTCGTTAGTGTATGTACGCGTGGCTGTGTGTACGTGTATTATTGCATATCTGCATCCCTCTCCAGTTATCGTAATAGCTATTGGGATTTCTCACATTATCCGCGCAAATCGGATACATACTTAATCTGTTTTTATGTTTTTGAGAACCATCCTGAGATATTAAATTATAAAATATTTAAAAGCTTAGTAATTAATTTATGAGTTTATAACTATAAATATTTTTCATGGTATTGTTGTATTTCTCTAAGTGATACGAAAATTTGAATTTTAATATTTTCTTATATTATTTTATATTACTACTATAAAATAAAATCTTGTTTGACTTCCTCGTTCGTAACTTTACTCTGCTAGAGAACCATCGCGAATGTTCGAGATTAGGCAGTACGCATCGAAAACGAGGGTCTCGCATCCAAACCCCCAATTGCGCTAGCGATCGTGCGGCTTCCTTACATTCATCGTTGCTTCTCTAGTTTATAATACTGCGAAAATTCAGAAATATATTTTTATGTAAGCATCTGTAATTAATTCAATTCTCTTTCTCCCTCTCTCTCTCAAACACTGTTTTTCCAAAAGTAAAAAGTGAAAACAGATCATGTTATAACGTAAAATAACATCGTCCTGACAAAACAGTTGTTTTTTATTATAAATAAGGAGATCATGTTTTATCGAAATCTGTTTTTAATGATTTTAATGGGTCTGCCTACCCACATTACCAATTTCAAAAAACCGATTTTTTTATTACATTTTTGTTCTGGACGTACACACTTTCGCGTGCACACAAATTATTCAGATAGAATTTATTAGACGAAACTTTGAGAAAATATTTTTTTTATTTAATAAATATCTATCACTTTGAGATTATTGAGCTACTGAGTAAATATTTACCAATTTCAGGTGTTCTATCACAAGAGCTCAGTTATCACTTAAATGGAACATATGAAGGAATGTATAACAGCTACATCGCATCCTCTTATGTAAAGTTCATAGAAAGTGCAGGAGCTAGAGTTGTCCCAATATGGTAATATATTTAAAACTAAATTTTGATATAATGAAAACAGGTCTATATATATATATTTGTAAATTAATATAAATAGAAAGGGATACAAAATATAAACTCGATCTCTACTTTACCAACACAGCAATTAGGATCTTAAAGTATCAGGTGAACGCCTAATAAACATTAAGAAATCTTATTGCTTAAAGAGATTTTATAACTTTCCAATGTTAAGCCAAAAGATAGATAGATTACGAAATTCAGTTTCCTTAAGAAAGCTTTTGTATGAGCATTTCGCATTGTTTGCTTATTGGGAGATTTTTTTCGGAGAATGGCTATAGATTATTTGATCGAAAAACTATAATTAAAAATTATTATCAAAATTTTACTCTAAATGGAGAAACAATTTATGGTTCACGAAAAATTCGAAACCCAATATTAGTTTACTAATTATAGTACTAAAATTTTTTGTAAATAATAACATTTCTGTAATTAGATGTCATACATTTTCGAGACGTAGTTAAAAGTTTTAAGGATATAAATACTTGCAAAACCATTCTTTATTTTATTTCGTGAATAGTAAACTTCTTCATCAATGCAATAATTGTAAACTTTTAATTATAATTTTTAGGATAGGGCAGCCGAAACAATATTATGAAGATATCTTGCGAAAAATAAATGGGTAAGTGATACATTAATAGAATATCTTGTAAAATAAATTCTCTATATCTAACGTAAGTTTAAATCTTTCATCTGATGAATGAGTTTCGTTAGTTATAGGTAGTTTATTTTGTTTTCTCAAAGAAAAAACTTTGTAGCAACGTTAAATTAAGATGGAAGGGATTAAAGTTAAACTTTTTTTAAGGTAAAGGATTAAAAATGGGCTATTTTTAGAAAAATTCTTGTACATTACGTCACAAGGGAGGAAAGTGCAATATTATCCCTCGAGGGAAAAGACTATAGCCCAAGCGAAGCGAGGACTGGAATTTTCCGAGGGAATAATGTACTTTGCTTCTGTGTAACATACGGTACTTTACTCCCGTTCCCCGTGTGTGGCCATGTTATTGTCAAAAACAATGCTCTACATAATGATACCACCTACAAACAGAAAATTGAACTTCTTCGACAGTATTATGTACAGTAACAAAAAATTATTTATTACAGAAGGTTGCGAATGAACCAGAAGTTCAAAAAATCAAAAAAAGTTATGCGGGGAAGAAAGAGTGAGTCTACGGGGAATAAAGATTTCTTTTTTTGCCTAGCGAGCCGAAAGTGCCACTTTCTCTACCGGGGCCGATTTAAGACCATACACACCATGGGAAGTAAATAAGAATGCCTTAGATCGCATATTTGTCACCCGAGACGAAGGCTAGGTGTGTAATATACTATTTCCGTATGGAATAATAACTCACTTTCTTCCCGGTTATAAAGGAAATAAAGTGGCTATTACAGGGGGAGTCAGGAGTAAAATAGTTTTTTTTTAAATATACCAAATTCTAAAATATTTTAACCCTTAGAGGACCGGAATCTGCTTTTTGGCATATATATACATATATATATATATATATTATACATTATACATAGTGTGTATAATATACATTTATATTATACATTTATATTATACATTTATATTATACATATATATTATACCTTTCTCAATTCAAAATTTGGTACGTATTTGTTAGTTTTCGACAATTTAGAGCGTCATATTGGATTCGCCATTTTGAATTTTAGAAATCTGACCTCAAAATTCAAATTCATAATTATCAACCTCAAAAACCCCCTACTATGCATTTGGATATGAAAAATATCGGAGGAATATCGTATAAAAATTTTTTTGTTGAAATCAACATGTGCCTTCGCCGTACCGGACCGGCATACGCCATTTGGCGTAAGGTCATTGACCAACCAATATTTGATTTTAATTTGATCACTTTTCTACAAAAAAAAAGAAAGATTTTTCGATATTCCTTACACCCGTCCCTCTAAGGGTTAAAACATATAGCTAATGATATAATTCTGCATTTTTTGGCGTTAACCTACACGCATTGCATGGAGTTTTGCAATTAATAAAATTTGTTAACCATATAGTTGTTTTCCCTATATTTAAAATAAAATGGTATCCTTTCAATAATTTATAAGTGTCATGTTTTTCAATGATTATAGTGTCTTGTTTCCTGGGGGCACTTCAATATTCACTAACAGCAATGGTTATGCAGATGCTGGACGAAAGATTTATAGGTAATTACTGTATAAAGTAGAACCATATTTTTTGGTCGTGAATATTCGTAACCGATTTTTTAATAATCCATTTGCTTAAATATATTTGTCTTTAATTTAAATCATTTTAATTACAAGGCGTAAGATAACATCAACAAATTGGTTTTCAATTAGCGTTTTACCTATTTATTATTATTATGATATTATTATTTATACATCAAAAACGATAATATAAAACTTTCAGAAATCAAAATGATAATACAAACCGATAATAATGCTCTAGGTTCTTAAAGATACAAGATAATGGCGTTTTTTCTTAAAGTAATTAACATTTTATTGATCGATATAAGTATATATAAGAATCAGATATATCAACGAATTTTCAATATTATATAAATCAAATTAAAGGTGTGAGGTCGCGAGCTTTGCCACAACGGGTAATTACAAAAAGGGGTGTGAAGATCGAGGTTGTGAGAGTTTTTCATTTTTCCACGTGTTTAATCGATTAATTAATTATAAATGTTTAAAATAGTCAATTCTTTTTGCAATTTTATATAAAAAATATTAGGTGTCTTAAAATAATTTAATAATTATACAGTTTAATTAAAAAACATTTTTTGTTACCAATTGTTGTAATATATAAAGTCTTAATTACCGTACAGAGTTTTTTGCCTGATGAGGATGGTATATGTATACTAGGCCATCGAAATATCGTAACTTGAGTCCTTTCATACCTTTAACGAAACCAACAAGGAACTACAGCTTCAACATTAATTAATTCAAACTTATCCTCAAAAATCTAAAAATCTTCCAAGTAAAAATTTTCCGACAAGATGATCGTGTTATAAAAAAAATTAACGGTTAACCATTAAAAAACGTAACCTGTCTGGAAAGTACATGATCATTGCATTTATGATTGCATTTAAGCATGCTGCATTGTAAAACTTGTGTTCGCCATGGAGAGGGAATTTTTATGATTACTCTTATCAAGTTGCACAGTCAAGGATGTTAATAAACCTTGTACGAGCGTCTTGTAAAGTTCATGGTCGCCACCAACAACGGTCGCACTTCATTCGTTATATCCTTAAACGTGTGATATGTCAATAAATAAAAGGCAAATTAACAAAATGTTAGAATGTCAAAAATAGTTCTTACCTTACAACTATGCAGTTATATCGAATAGCTCTGTATAGTTCTGACGTGCTCCCATCGTGACGTCTCGCGTTCTCGCGCTGTTCACTAAATTGACCAATCTTACTGGAAAGAAAACGATTTGAGGACGCCAAGGAAGTAAAACGAAATGCGATGATGCTGCTGTTGGCTACTTCTAAGAGGATAACGTTAAAGGGGGCTTTTAAAAGTGAGAGAATGTAGTTGCAGGAAGGTAGCAGATTGTGAAAGATACATTGATGAAGATATCATATGCTACGGCAGATGGTCAGATATTAACCGAGCAGATATCGTAACTTTTGGTACTTACGAAATGAATTTTTTTTCGTAATTTTTTGAATTCGCTTATACCATATCGGCCGGATAAAATGTTTCGCTATTCTAGGATTGAATACGATTAAACGCGCAACAAAATTCTTTAGAGCGTAACAGTTTCCTAAGGTCAACTAATAGAGCTACTTTGTTGTTGCACACTAACAATTGTTAAATTACTTATTTGTTAAACTCAAGTTTTGTTAGAGGAACAAATGCCCTGCTAGAAAATTAACGAGTCGAGCTGGTTGGTACACCAGCTTCTAGGCAGATCGGTTCAGCTAATTTCTAGGCAGAATTTACTCGCAAGCTGCCTAGAAGCCCGTTAAGGCTATGTGCGTGCAGCCGCACAAAACAAGAGAGCGCTGATGTACTTTTGTTTCTATGCGGCTGCAGCCTCGTTTTGTCACGTCTGACGTCCCAAAGCGGGACAAGAGATACCTATGATACATGGGTTATGTACGCGAGCAGAAGGTCGATTTTTAAATGTCTTTATGGGACGTTTTTAAACGGATTAATTAATCCCAAATGGACACATTATAGCTTTAAATTATTATTTTTGTATTTTTCAATACAATATTTATTAATAAATATAGTAACCATTAATAAAATATATTTTTATATTATTTTAAGAAATAAGTAGAATCCACCCAGATTCTAATCTAAAACCGTCGTCAGGTCACGGGGATTCCATCCAGAAATACAGCCAGATCATAAGCATATCATGCAAAACTAGCTTCAATCTGGCTGAAATATCGTTAGACTTTCTAGCAGGGTGCCAAACTAAAATATACATTATATTGAATTCTTTGTTTTAGAATTGCAAAAAAGATGAACCAAAATGGTGACTATTTTCCCATTTGGGGCACTTGCCTCGGATTCGAATTATTAACTTACATTGCCGCTGGCAGCATTGAGCACAGATCAAAATGTTCCAGCCACAATCAGGCTGTTCCTCTTGAATTTACACCAGGTCAGTTAAAAATGCATTACATACATTAACTACAGGTTCTTGCATTATAGTTTCATGAAATTCCATCCATAATTCACAGAGATTTTTGTCGTCGGAGACTTCGTAGATAAAAATCCCAGTGAATTACGAACGAAATTATCGACGACAAAAATCTCTGTAAATTGTGGATGAAAATTTCACATGTCCTTAATAATAAAGTTTGACTTTAAAAAGGTAACTTATGTAGTTATTAAAAATCACGTACTTGCTGACTATCTGCAGAAGTATCCAAAATTATTATACTCAAGTACTTCCTTCATGAAGACAAGTTTTTTTTTTAAATAAATTATGTTGAGCTAGCTGTGAATGTCAAAAAAAATTAGAATGAAGATATTTATTTTTTTTAATTTATGGATAATTATTGTTGAAAAAGATTTTTTTGTCAGAATATTATTTTTCAAGCTAATTCTTTTTTACGTAATCGTTAGAAACATATTATATATTTTTTTTTAAATGTAAAAAATATTATTCCAATCTTTATCTATCTATTAAGTGCAGTGGAATGAAAATTGTCTAATCAGTGCGATAAGCTGTATCTGAAACTATCATTGCTTATCAAATTTACGCCTCTTATTATTCCATTATGTATGATAAAAACAAAAAATATTTCTTGTATCACATACCAATTTGTATTAATCAAGAACAAATTAGTCTCTTGAGTAAAAAATGACCAATGCGGTGTTATTTAGTGATACAATGTTACTTTTGGTATATGCATTATCTTTTAAAAATAATTTTTCTAAGCTATGTTTTTAAGAAATATATTAATTTTTGTTATTATAATTTGTTTGAATCCTTTACAATAACGTACAAAACAGATTTGATTTGAAAATTTTAATACAATTAATATTTATTCTAATAGATTTTAGAGATAGTAGATTGTTCAAAAACGCTCCAGATGAGGTGATTGAAATTTTGAGGAAGGAAAATGTTACTGCCAATTACCACCAATTTTGCATCACTAAAAAGGTTATTTATTATAAATTGTTTTTATATAAATTTATTATAAAACATTATTATAAATTGAATTTTTATTTAATAAAGTAAAATAGATATATAATACGTGTGCAAGAAATGTTATAAGTGTTATAAGTGCATTTATTTATTACAAACGTATTCATTTTAGAATCTTCGTGAAGTAAATCTAACGGATAAGTTTCGTATTATGTCCTTAAACCATGATTGGAACAATTTTGAATTTATATCAACATTGGAGCACGTTGACTTGCCTTTCTATGGAGTTCAGTTTCATCCAGAGAAGAATGCTTTTGAATGGGTTAAAAAAAAACACATTCCTCATAGTGCAAACGCAATAGCAGCCGCTCAGTATTTCGCTAAATTCTTCGTAAAGGAAGGTATAATGATAAAATTTTAAAATATTATTATTTAACGACTTATCGATCATCGCATCATTTGACATTTGAAATATTTTCGTTTTATTTAGCTCGAAAAAATCATCACACTTTTCCGAACACGCAAGAAGAAAATGAAGCATTGATTTACAACTATCCAGTCACCTTCACTGGATTGAAGGGATCGTCTTTTGTCCAGTGTTATATGTTCAAAGTAATTAAATCTGAATAATGATTTTAAATAATTGCGTTTGTTACATATTGCATATTGGGCTGCTAGGGAATTTCAATTCGATGTAAAAAGTCGTGCTTCGATTAGGCTAAAGAGAGTCGTATTAAGGGAATCTTGTGATATTTAAATTGATATTTTAAATTGGAACGTGATTTGTAATTGATGTACAAAATTAATGTAAATCAAACATATATATTTATAAAATGCAATTTTTGCTATTACTATTACAGTTACAATAAATATATTATATATTATTTTAAAAATTCTATCTAAACATTTTTATATACTTGTATTCATGATTTCATTAAGGTCATAAATTAACAAGAGTTTTAATTGTAAGTGTCGAGGTAAATCCTTTTCGATGATCAAATCGAAAACCTGAAGTGAAGAGTATTAATTGTTGCATTTATATTTTACACAATATGACTTATACTCCCATATAAATAAAATTAATTGTTTGAAAATAAATTAAACTTTGCATTCGAATAAGTTCAGTGAGTATAAGATTTAAAACGTAATAACTCTATTTTTTAGGCACAGAGAATTTACGCGTACAAACTGCTTCCCGCCCGTGGCGATTATTTTTCAGGATACATGGATCGTTTTCATAATGACCAGAGCCCTGTTTTACTAACAAAATCACTATAGCACATCAGCACTATTTTTTAATCATTATTTGTATCTTCAACTACTCATTTTCATGAAATGTTTTTGTTAATATAATTTATGTTGCTTTATCAAACATTTTATAACGCTGCACTTAATACGCATGGTGTTGTTCATGTTTTGTGTCGAGCTAGCATGTTGTACAAAGCTTCTAATGTAAATAAATCATATTCTTTTAAACGTTTACATTTTCGCCGATACAAGTTTGCTTTTTTTCTCCCTACCTATCAAGTCATGCTATCGCAAAATCAAGCTCATATTCCATGTAATGCGTATAAGAATTAAAACCAAAAAATAAATTTGACGATCTGCTCAAACTGCTAAGTCAATAATGAAGTCTGATCTAAGTCATAGCTCTTCTACTTATTCACCTTTACATATAAATATAGCTTTCGTGTTATTTTGCAATGACTTTTCTTCAATGACTTTTTTTTTCTCAATTTTCCCTTCACTTATAAGGTACTCAATATTTTATTGAAAACTCATATGTCTTGACGCGGAGCTCGTAAACATTGCAACCGATTTCAAACGTATATAGCTTTCAGGGAGAAATTGCGTATCCCGTGGGCGCATCGGTCTTTTCACATTTCGCTCACCTTCACAATTCATCGCAAAGCAAACAGTCAATAACTGGGTTTCATCATTTTCATTACTCGATGAAAGTTCCAAGTAGCATCCATACCGCGGAATGTACGGGGTGCAGACAAACGATCCTTTGAACATAGGTAGGCAATACCGCGGCGAAGAACAAAAGAGTCACGTCGATAAAGTTTCGAGTGACGTGGCTTGCGTCTTGACTCTGGCTGACCGGTGATGTACGCACGCAAGACGCGCTCGCGCGGTCACCGTTTACTTCTTGTCAGATTTTACCTCGACGCCTGCTAAGAAACGCGGTATACCTATAAGCTTTATAAAGCGCGTCGATAGACTCAAAGTACGGACTGTATAACAAGTCTCGGATGGAGGATTCGAGGGAATTTTCCACGTCTATATAACGGCGAGTCTCTGCATTAGTGCGACTTCTTAAGCACTTAACTAATGCGTCGTATGCAAAGTTACGCTTGATGAAAGTTTCATTGATTTGTTTTTATCGCGTTTTATAGACTATCTATTTATTGTTGAGTTTACGCGACCGCTGTATATCCAAGTAAGCGAACATTTTGTAATATTGAAATAAGTGATGAGCGATATCTGCATCTTCTCTGCAATCGGTACATCGTTATACTGCATGAAAATAGTTTCGAACTCGCATGGAATACAATATAAATTGCCTCGGTATGAAAATGCAGGAGCTAAAATCATTTACGGTCTTTCGCGAGGTCTTCTCATTTAATGTGGCTGTCGAACATCGTATACATACATATACGACTAGCGGCAGTTGTCATTGAATCGTATGCCTTGCCCACGCACTCCATCAATGCCAACGAGAACATAGGACAAGGGCGTCACTCATTGTGTCTGACTCCCTTCAGCTAGTTTTAATATGTGCGCCTTCTTTTTCCCGCGTGTGTGTGTGTTTTGCGCACGCACAATGGACAAGCACTTAACCTTTGAGACTTTTCTGCAAGCGTCGTAAATGCAAACTGGAAAATGTTATTGCGATGTATAATGCATTCTTCTGCTGAAGGTCGTAACTCAATGTTCGCTGATCATTTTTGAAAAAAAACTGTCATTGCAACTTCACTTCGCAATTGCGAAAGCGGAATCTCAATCTGACGAAAAACCCAGGGGAAAAAGTTTACTACGAGTAAGCTAAATTATATTAGCAACTAGTCATTGTAATCTATAACATGATCTAAAACTATACGGCTTTTCGTTACATGATTAATGGTTTCTCGTATCAATTAAAAGGATAATTATAACATTGATTGGTTCTATCGTACGCGTAGGAGTGCAGAAATTGGCTCCCTTACTGAGAAAAAAAAGGCAGTGGAAGTACGATTCGAATCAAACATAATTACTTATCGGTAAACATATTACATTCGAATCTTCTAATATACCACATTCATTCTTCTATCATAGTTTAACCATAGAGCTGTACCATTTATCACTTTCAAAGATCCTACTGCGACATTGCGAGTGTTATCTGAAACTTCCAGCATTGCACTTATAGGTATATGCTATAGTGGAGAAAAGTATATCGTATACTAGTTCGTAGCGATTAATAGTTTGCACGTAGCACAAAGAAATTTTTGCAACGGTAAGTACCAATATACATCTAGAAAGCGAATATACCCGTCTCGATTTCTCTAGGTCCATTTGTTTCCGCGGTTTTAGACATCCAAGAATAAACTACCCGATATATATATAAGCGTTACATGCCGGTGCTATGTACACGAAAGTAGCTCTCGTCCAGCCCCCCTCCCCCCCCCACAATATATGCCATCCTCAATGGGCGAGGGACAAAAAGCGAAAAGTAGCAGCTATACCCAGAAATAAACGTTCTCGATCCGAGCTACGTAGGTATGCTCGTCCACACACACATCGCGGTTCATCAACGCGAGCGTCATATATATTTATTTATTTATTTATTTATTTATTTATTGAACCAGATAATTTACAAAGTAAATCCTATAATAGGTAAGCAATGTTACCTGTACATAGGCTGGTATAAAAAAATACAACAAAACTTATAACTAAAATCTTAAAACTAAACT
>UELU01145405.1:1874-17695 GCA_900490025.1 Megastigmus dorsalis | reverse complement strand
AAAAATGGCGGATAGTCGGCTCTGGCGAGATACGCGTCCTTCCTCTAACACGGCAAGGCAACGAGTGACGCCTTCTTCTTCCCATCCTGGCTTCCGGCTTCTTCCTCAATCTCGATTCCTCTTATCATCTCTCTCGCTCCCGTGTTGGGTCTATCTTCTGTCCTATTCTCTGTTTGGGTCGTTGCGTCGATTCAGTCGCGCCTCCTGGCGCTCCTCTATATTGATTCGTTGGCCGATTTATCGATGTTTCCGTCGCTGACCTCATTCCCAATCCGATAAACATAATATATTCAGGTTGGCGCTAATTGGTCGCCTACCTGAATTCCGTCGCCGACGCTAGCTCCCTCCTATGACGCGCGCAAATTCGAATTCACGGATTACCGTGCCCGAATTACGCAAATCCTCCATTTCGACTAGTTCCGGAAAAATCCCTACGCCTATAGCCCTAGGGTTTTTCGCGCGCACGAGTTTGGCGCATGGCGCAGTCACGAGCCCGTCAGATACGGTCATGCGTATTACTCGGCGATACTTGCGCGCATACCATCTCGCGCCTATCTCTGTCTCCCACTACCGGTATCAGTCTCTCTCTCTCGCTCTTGTGCACCGCGTAGCCGCTTCACCGCGTCTCCTGGCTGGGCGCTCTCGTCGCCGCTCGTACCCTGGCGCAAGTATTTATTGGTGCGCTCCCCATGCTTCAACATAGCATAGGGGTCGCGTCGCATCCGCACGCATACTCTGGCGCTGGCGGCGTACGTGTACAGGTGGTTCTGTCGGCTGCTACGCTCTGTTCAGCTGTCGTTCGGCACTCCGTCCTCGTCGTCATCCTCGGGACTAGTTCCCTCGTCGCCGTTACCTCGTCGTCGTCGGTGTGGCTCCGTGATCGGGCTCTCGTGCGTGCCGTGCTGGTCGGTGGCCACGCTCTGGCATCCTCGTCGTCGTCGTTTCAGTGGTGGCGAATGCAGGCCGGCCCAGTGCCTGCCTGCTCGGTCGCGTTCTCCTCCAGGCTTTCGGAATTTCCCGCCGTGTTAATTTATTAATTCTCACGGTTACCCCTCGTGACGGTGGTGGCGAGCATCGTCGTCGGGACTCGTTGCCCTGGCAGTGCGACCTAACCTCCAACGGCTGGGAGAAAATAATAACGCGTAGTGCAAGTCGGTGTGTTTGAAAATAATTGTTTATTTGTTCTTGTGAGGCCCAGACAGCCTCACAAATTCCCCCCTCCTAAACCGGACCACACCCGTGTGGGCCGCCTGTTTACCCGCGCCACACTGCCACAGCTACCGCTTCCATCCTCGCCACCACGCTACTTAACTCATGGGGTGGGCATATGCATCACCCGTCACCTCATTCACACTGCACCTACTCTGCCTCATCCCATTTACTCTCATCCATACTGCTGCTATAAGGGGACACATATCAAAATAAATAAAAAAAATTAAGCATTGACAGCCCGAATACCTTCTCTGACGACGTAGTTGGGGGCTCACTTTCGGCAATGTCCGCGGACCTACCCACTCGTTCGGTCTCTCTCTCTTTCTCTCCTGTTACGTACTTGGCGCTCTCCTACTCATACTGGCAACACTTCTGGCACTCCTCCCCGTTCCTCCTCTCTAATTACCGAATACTCCCTTCAGGATGTCATGTCGGACATCCTCTGGCAATCCTTCGAGTCGCTCCATTAGGCGCTGGGTCTCCTCAATCATCCGTAAGCGGTCCGCCATGGTGTTAGGCGGTCTGGGTCCGGGCGCAGGTCCTGCCGCCGCCGCGGGTGGCTCCTCCGGGTCTGGTAGCGGGTTTGGCACGGTGGCGGGCTCCACTGGTGGGCGGGATCCTACAGCTGGCGCTGTCCTCTCCGGGGGTGAGGTGGTCGCGGTCGGGCCGGGTTGGCTGGCTCCCAGTAGGTCTCGGCTCGTAGGTGGGGGCGCTCGTGCTCGCCTCAGACGGTCTTGCACCGAGGGAGGGGTGGGCAACCTCACGGCCTCCTGATACGGTGGGGGCGGGCTCCCGCTTCGCGGAGGTGATCGCTCCCCAGCGAAGTCCCGTTCCTCGCGGGTCGTCATGGCCACTGGCGCTGCAGGTGGTGGGCCGAAGCCCCGAACGGGCGCTTGGGCGGCCCTAGTTCCGTCGGACGGCCTCTCCATCCCGTGCTTGGCCCGGATCCAGCGGAAGTGCGGCTCGCGGCACCTCGGGCAGTGGGACATTCCGATCCCCCTCCTCCCGCAGTTCTCGCAAAACACCTCGGTGACCGGCTTTGGGCACCGATGCTTCGAGTGCCTGGAGCACCAGCAGTTGAAGCAGGTGTAAGGGGGGGAGGTCGACGTTCGGGTCGGTCTCAATGGGGTTCAGCCCCCCGAACATGATATCGGCCAATCGTACGGGGTAGTCTGGCGGGCGGGGGTACCGTCCAGTCTTCTCATTCGGTCCGCCCAATCCTCCGGATTCATCCGGTTTAGCAAGTCGGCGCTCTCTACCTCTCGTCGCAAACTCTTCACCGGTCGAGGGTGCCGGCCGTAATTCAAGAACGCTGGCGAAACTTTGTTCGTTGCCTGCGTGGCGGTATTCATGGCATGTCGAAACTCGTGGACATGCTGGTCCCAATTCCGGTGGTCCTCTTTGACGAAGGTAGAAATCATTGTCTTCAGGATTCGATTGGTCCTTTCCACGGGATTGGCCTGAGGGTGGTAGGGCGGCGTCGTCACATGGCACACCCCATATTCCTCTAACGTCGCCTTCAAGAATTTATTGTCGAATTCCTTCCCGTTGTCGGTAAGGAAATAATCTGGCGCTTCCCATCTGAAGAGGATTAGCTCTTCGAGCGCTCTGGCTACAGCCTTCCCGTCAGCGGTTCGCACTGGCTTCACCTCGATCCACTTGGTGAACAAGTCTTGGAACACAATCATGTACTTGTTCTGTGATTTGCTGGGTGGGAATGAAGTCAGCCGCCACAACGGCCCATGGTCGCTCTACGTTTCGTCGCCCCATCAATCCTTGCGGTCCTGTCTGAGATACCTTGTGTTGCTGGCACTCCTGACACTGGCGCACGAATTCGTCCACGGCGTGGTAAACTCCCTTCCAGTAGTATTCTCTGGCGACGCGATCGTAGGTCTTCTCGACTCCGAAGTGGCCAGATGACGCTTCCACGTGCGCATCTCGTAACACTCTTTCTCTCTTCTCCGCTGGCACGACTAATTTCCATCCTTCTTCGTTATTGGTGATGGGATCCAGGAGAGGATCCCGGCGATAACGGTACAGCATCCCATCCTCCACCTTCCAATTTTGGAATTTCACCGGCGTCGCTACCACATCCCTTACCATGGCGCAGTACCACTCATCCTGTACCTCTTCGAACGCTCCCACTTCCTCCGTCTCGTACATCCGAGATAGGGCATCAAGGCGCCTTTCCGATACTCTATCTCAAAGTCCCACTGCTGCATCTGCAGCGCCCATCTCGCCAGCCTTCTCGTTGGATCCTTCAAGTTCTTCAACCAGCGCAAGGCGCTATGGTCCGTTATCGCCTTGAAATGGTAACCCTCGAGGTATGGGCGCAGCTTCTTCAGGGCCCACAGAAGAGCTAGGCACTCCTTCTCCGTTGTAGTATAGTTTTTCTCGGCTGGCGATAATACTCGGCTCACATAGACGATCGAGTGCTCACCATCGTCCATCTCCTGCGTCAGCACGGTACCTAGGGCATAGTTGCTCGCGTCGCACTGCACTATGAATGGCCTTGAGAAATGCGGGCGAGCGAGTACTGGCGCTGTCGTCAGGGCTCTCTTCAGTCCCTCGAATCCTTCCTGCTGTTCCTCTCCCCACGTCCATTCCTGTCCCTTGCGTAACAGCTTATGGAGGGGTATCTTTAGCTCGGAATCGTCCTCAATAAAGCGTGAGTACCACCCCACCATCCCCAGGAATCTTCGCAGCTGCTTCACTGTCCTCGGCGCGGGATACTCGATCACTGGCGCTACCTTCTCCGGGTCTGGGCGCAGTCCGTCGCTATCCAACAAAAAGCCGAGGTAACAACAGAACTCGCATTTAGTGCGATTGACGACCAACCCCGCTTCCACCACCTTCCGCAACACCACTTCGAGCCATTTCAGGTGCTCTTCCAGCGTATCTGTGGAGATAATGATATCGTCCAAGTACCCGAAAATGTGTGCCTCAAACACCGGCCCAAATATGGCATCTATCAGGTGCTGAAACGTCATTGGCGCATTTGTAAGACCGAACGGCACCCGAGTGAACTGATAGAGTCCCGACCCCGGGATGGCGAAGGCTGTATACTGTTTGCTCACTTCGTCCATTGGTACTTGATGGTACGCCCACTTCAGGTCTATTTTTGATAAATATCTCGCTTTCCGCAGCTTGTCTAGTATACTATCCATGCTTGGAATGGGATAGGCGTCTTTGACCGTCACCGTGTTTAAATCGCGATAGTCTATGCAGAACCTTGGCTCTCCGTCCGACTTTTTAACTATCACGGGGGCGCTACTCCACTCGCTTGACGACCTCTCGATTATTCCCTTGCTCAACATCCTATCGACCTCTTCTTGCGCTACTTGCATCATCCGTGGCGATATTCTCCTCGGGCGGTGCTTGATCGGCGCTGCTCCTCTCACCTCGATATAGTGCTTTGTGTGCTTGGCTAGTCCCATCACCTCAGACGTCGGCGGCAGCAGGTCGTTGACTAATTTCTCCACTATTTCCTTCTCGCTCTCGCTCAGCGCCGAGATTCCGGCGCATTCGGCGATAATCACTTCTGGGCCTTCCGTCTCGTACGTGTTGAACTTCCTCCACTCTCCATCCGGCACTCTCCATTCGTTATCTCTCCATTTCGTCTCGATACCCCAATCGTGCGCGAAGTCGGCGCCTAGGACCATCTCGTAGTCCGTATTTGGCAAAATTTTCAGACTTAGCGCTCCGACGGCACCATCCACGTCTAACATTACGTCCAATTTCCCTGCCGTCCTGCTTACTCCTCTCGTCACGTTCTTCACACACGAATCGCTGGCACGTACTCGATCTTTAAATTTTTTGGCTATGATAGCCCCCACAAACGAGATCATGGACCCTGAGTCAAATAGCGCTCTGCAGGTGTGACCACCCAGTACTACCGATAGATAGAATCTATTCTCTACGGCGGTGCCGGCCACATCGCCACTTTCCTCAGGCCCTTCTTCCCTTTCCCCGCTCGGCGCTAGATCCATTCTCGACGGTCCTGGCGCTTGACTGAGTGGGGTTTGTGGCGTCGCCTATCCTTCTGCTATAGGTGAACCTGCTCCGTTCGTCCCAAATTCCTCAGCCATCAGTCTCAGTTCCTTGTTCAGGTCTGTCACGCTTCGTGGCAGCTCTCGCTTTATAGTGCCCACCATCTTCCCTTGTCGCTCTTCTCGTTCTTCCGGCACTTCCTCGGCGGTTGGAGACGATTCTGGCGCCAGGTTCTGCCCAATACGCTCTGTCGTCTCCTTCCTCTCTTCACTTCTCGACCCCCCTGCTCGTCTTCTCTTAACTGCTTCCCGATACGCTGCGTCCTCTTGTTTCTTTTTCTCTCTCACTTGATCTTGCCTTTCGGAGTCACTTTCAGTCGCTATCCTACTCGCTTTCTTACTCGGCTCGACTCCATGATTCTCATGTCTCCCCCCTCCTAGAGCGAGGAAAGGGGCAACCTTTCCCGCTCTATCCAACAAACCCTCCTCAGCAATTCTGATTCTTGGCGCCGGTGTGCTGTTGACCGCCGGGGATTGAGTTCTCGTTCCCTGCAGTCCGCCAGTCTCCGTCCACGCTGGCCCGACCGTCGGCGACAAGGTTTTTGTCGCGTTCGGCGCTATCTCCACTCCGCTCTCCACTACATCGTAGGCGGTTTCCGGCCGTTTCAGGGTCCCGAAAGGCACTACATGTAGATGATCTTCACCGATGTGCTTCTGTCGTTGGGTTGGCCTCTCAGTCTCCCCGGGCTCGCTTGATCGGATGTTTCTTCTATCTTCACCGCTGCTCTTCTCCTCAGCTCCTCTTCTCTGCTCCTCTCTCGTTCGATCCACAACTCCAGGCGCCGGGGTACCGTTTACCGCTGGGGATTGAGCTCTCGTTCCCTGCGATTTTACAGTCTCCACGCCGGCAATCATCTAGATTGGCCAGGAATTCCTCGCGCGCTTCCTTGTCTTCACCAGAAAACCTCAGGCGCCACCCCTGCAAGGTGTTCATGCACTTTAAGTTCCGACTCGACGCGTCCGATCCATACCGTCGCCTCCTGTGGCGATCATCCGGCGTACGGCTCCTGTCACTGCTTCGGCTGCTGTACCGCCGATGGCTGTAGCGACTCCTGTCGCTGCTGGTCTCACTCTCGCTACTACTGCTACTAATACGCGACGAGGCACTCGATCTGCTGCTACTGCGACTACGGCGCCGTCGTCGCCTATCTTTCTCGCCTCTCCTCCGCCCATAACCTCGAGGATCTTCCCCCGTCCTATTGAGCGGGTCCCGTGACTCTCGACGCTCTCTGTCGTCTCTGTCGCGACCTCGATCCTCTTTCCGCCTTTTCCGGCGGTCGGGAGATTGGCGAGGACTTCGTCGCTCTATTCTGGTTTTCTCCTCTCGTCTTCGTCTACGATCCTTGCCTTTCCTCACGCGCTCGTCCTCTGATGACTCCGACTCTTCCGTCTCTCGTTCTGACGCATCCGCTTCTCGTATCCGGGAAACCTGGTGCTTCCTCAATCTATCAGCTTTCTGTCGTCTATCCTCCCTTGCTGCCTTCTCCTCCTGGTGTGAGTGGCTCCGGCGCTGAGTGGACAATGCGGTGGTCGGCATTTCGGCCGGTTGCTCCACCGGCGACGGGCTGGCTCGTCTTCCGGCCCGCTCGAGGCGCGTGGGTGTGCTACTATTGAGTGTGAGCGATCGCATCAGCTGTTCGTAATTCGTACGAGTCTGTGTCGCTCGCCTCTCCTCTGCTCTCACTCGCTCCTCCTCTCGTCCGATGTCGCTGTCCGCTTCATCCGATACTTTCGTGCCACTTAACTCCGGTACCCTTTCCGTATCTGCTGGTCGTCCTATGGGCGGCTCTATGGTCCTCGGATCCTGGCGATACGGCGCGGTGGCGCTTCTCGTGTCCGGCACGATCACATGCTGGCTGGAGTCGGGTGATTGTCTCTCGTCAATGGGAAGAATCGACCCAGTAGTGGGGTAGGCGCCCCACAAAGCTCCTCGGGCCAATGCAGATCGCAGTCCGGGCGCAAATAGCACTTGCGTGGATCGGCGCACCGTCATGACGCTGGTGTTTCCGGGATCCACTCCCATTGCTCGCTTCGAGGTTACCACTTGAATGGCGCTTGACCTCTGGATATTGTCGTCCAACTCTTCCGCCGACACTCGTGGTTGGAGGTGGGTCGCCGTTATGGGCGCTAGCTCCTCTTCTCGTGGTCCCTCGGCTCTATCGGCGGCGGAGGCCGAATCTCGGCGTTCTGGCATCGACTGCAACTGGGTGAGCAAAGGTGGCGGCACCGCCACCGCTTTCCTGGGCTTCCGCACTGCCGGTTTCTTCCGCTTTTTCGCGTCATCCGCTGTCTGGTCTGATGACGTTCCTCCCAGTCCTTCTTCGTCTGTTACTACCTTCTTTGGCTTGCGGCCTCTTTTCTTCGGCGGTACTGGCTCCGCTGGCGGCTCTCCACTCGAGCTCTCCATGTCCAGTCCGACCGTAGTTGCTGGCAACGCCTCTCCCCGCTATCCTCTACCGGGTTCCATGGCACTGACTTGGTGGGATCCGCTCGCCGAATGCTGGCTCTGATTAGCCTACACTTCAGCGTGGCCAAGTCCCCGTCGCAGTTCAGTCCCTGCTCATCTAGGTTGTTCATAACTGCTTTCGGATGCAGCTGCATTATCGCTTGGCTTAGATGCTGCGCCTGCTTATCCGCCTTGATAATGGCACTGAGGATTCTCTTGCTCTGGGGGTCCATGATATCCTTCTGGCGAGCTCCATTCGATTTAACAGACAACAACGATGAACGGCCACACGAACGCTATGCTACCCTCTGGCAAGTCCTGGTTACGAAGTCCCGAGCTTAGTCCGGAATCGTCAAACGGACAAGCGCAGCGCAAAGATTGTACTGGCAAGCCAGCGGCCGGGCACGGAAACAAAGGGAAGAAAGGAGGAAAAGACAAAAAAAATTTTATGGGGGGGGATCTGGCAATCTCGCGGCACTGGGCAGAATTTGTTGAGCGTGGCACAGTACACAATCAATAATGGAATATATAACAAAAAAATTATTTTGGCGATTACCGTTCCTTTGATATCAATCTTCCTGAAATGGCAAAAGAACCAAGGGCAATACTCCAATGTTCGCTCCTCTTGATGATTATAACTCTTCGATCGATCCTCTTCTCCACAAACGTCTTGCTTGTGGCAACAACAAAAGAGTTATGCGGAATATTTTTCTCTCTTGACGATCTTCCTGAAAGACGACGACGCGAAGAAAAAAAAAGGAAAACAAACACCAGACAAAATTTCAAATAAATTAATTCAAAAGAAAAAAAAAATTTATTCGCACACGCTCAACTTGGGGCACTGGGGGCACGGGGCACAGGGGCTGGCGCTTCCCGAACGGCACAGACGGCACTCGTGCTATCAATGCTCGTGAGAGTTTCTCTCACTCTCATCGGCAACTTCAGTTGCCCTCAATGACCACACAAAAAAAAATTTCAAATATAAGGGCTGGCACAACCAGGGGATGGGGCAGTCACAAGTATCAATTTCCAAAATTAAATTAAAAATAATTATGGTAGGTGATGATGCGATAAGGCGAGTCTTAGTACTCGCCTTCCCGATGTTCGGCTCGTCCCCGAATTTAATTTATTTCTCCGAGTGCGTCGATCGCTCGCTCCACGCTCTCTCTCACATCTCACTCAATTTCGGCAACAACAAGAAAAACTAAATCTTCATCGGCTCGTTCGATAACACCCTAGCATTACTCGCACACTCACACCAGTCTTCAAAAATCTAACTCTTCTTGCTCTTCGTCGGCTCGTTCCTCCTACACGCTATCGCTCACACACTCACACCACATACCACATACAAGAAATTCGGCGCTTCGCCTCAACAAGGCCCCACGTTGGGCGTCGTTTGTAACGCGGCAAATCGCGCGAGCCAGAATTCCGGTGACTCCAGTCAAACCAGACAACAAAGGCAAAATTTAGAGAATTCCCCGATTTTACGGAGAATTATCCCAATCACGGAACAAATTTACGGAAATTTCCGAAATTGGGGCTCAGACGACTCCCGCTGACGCGATACTAATAGCAAAGTCGGACCGCCCGAATTCGCGAGATTTTTTTATTCAAGGGGCGCCAGACAAGATGTCCCTCGCGAAATTCGGCGTGATGCTGCTTCTCCTCGGCGGGGATTCCGTTGGTGAAGGCGCCTCGGGTTAGGCGCTCCCGGCGTCGAATTACCTGAAGCCCGCGAAACGCTGCGCAATCACTCGGCGCGACGACACAAGGTAGAGGGAAACACACATAAATAAATGGCATGCAAGATCCGGCAAATTAATGAATAAATCATGAGAATTTATTTTGGCAAAATTCCCTCCTTCCTCTGCGCCACAGGCGCCGCGCTAGTATACAAATTTGGGTAAAGAACCCCCGGCCCACGCAGCACAATTTGCTGCTCGCATCCCGCTCCCGGTTTCCACATTAGCTCCAAGCTATGTCCGCGCGTTCTCAGCCGCCCACACCGGATCTAAAGGTTAGCCCCGGCCGTTGCGCCGCTATCTCAAATTGCCATCATGGCCGCCGACACGCGCTCCTACACCGCTTCTACCGCGCCACGATCCCGCTCGCCACCGCTGCTTACAAATCCGCGATCTCCGGCAACACTCACACCGTCCCTCTCGACGATGACTCCGGCTTTTCTCCCTCGGCGCACCCGTTCCCACGCACTCGCGAACAACCCGGGCGAACACTTCGCATCACCACCTACCTCGTGGCCAACATGGACGTTTTAGTAGCCGGCAGGCTGGCTCCACTTACGCTCTTCCTTCCTCTCGGATTCGTCCCTCTCCGTTCTCTAATACTCGGCGCAACCCCTTGTTCACGGCACGGCTCCTCGACAATATCTCTCTCCCAACATCTCCGTCTCGTTGTTCGGCTGGTACAAATAGCGGCTAGTCGGCTCTGGCGAAATACGCCTCCTCCCTCTAACACGGCAAGGCAACGAGTGACGCCTTCTTCTTCCCATCCTGGCTTCCGGCTTCTTCCTCAATCTCGATTCCTCTTATCATCTCTCTCGCTCTCGTGTCGGGTCTATCTTCTGTCCTATTCTCTTTTTGGGTCGTTGCGTCGATTCAATCGCGCCTCCTGGCGCTCCTCTATATTGATTCGTTGGCCGATTTATCGATGGTTCCGTCGCTGGCCTCATTCCCAATCCGATAAACCTAATATATTCAGGTCGGCGCTAATTGGTCGCCTACCTGAATTCCGTCGCCGACGCTAGCTCCCTCCTATGACGCGCGCAAATTCGAATTCACGGATTACTGTGCCCGAATTACGCGAATCCTCCATTTCGACTAGTTCCGGAAAAATCCCTACGCCTATAGCACTAGGGGTTTTCGCGTGCACGAGTTTGGCGCATGGCGCAGTCACGAACCCGTCAGATACGTTCACGCGTACTACTCGGCGATACTTGCGCCCATACCATCTCGCGCCTATCTCTGTCTCCCACTAGCGGCATCAGTCTCTCTCTCTCGCTCTCGTACACCGCGTAGCCGCGTCCCCTGGCTGGGCGCTCTCGTCGCCGCTCGTACCCCAGCGCAAGTATGTATTAGTGCGCTCCCCATGCTTCAACATAGCATAGGGGTCGCGTCGCATCCGCACGCATACTCTGGCGCTGGCGGCGTACGTGTACAGGTGGTGCTGTCGGCTGCTACGCTTTGTTCAGCTGTCGTTCGGCACTCCGTCCTCGTTGTCATCCTCAGGACTAGTGCCCTCGTCGTCGTTACCTCGTCGTCGTCACCTCGTCGTCGTCGGTGTGGCTTCGTGATCGGGCAATCGTGCGTGCCGGGCTGTTTGGTGGCCACGCTCTGGCATCATCGTCGTCGTCGTTTCAGTGGTGGCGAATGCAGGCCGGCCCAGTGCCTGCCTGCTCGGTCTCGTTCTCCTCCGGGCTTTCGGGTCGTGCGTCGGTCCAGGCGCTCTCCTCAAACACGCGAATCCCCCCCCCCCGTGTTAATTTATTAATTACAACGGTTACCCCTCGTGGCGGTGGTGGCGAGCATCGTCGTCGCGACTCGTTGCCCTGGCAGTGCGACCTAACCTCCAACGGCTGGGAGAAAATGACGACGCGTAGTGCAAGTCGGTGTGTTTTTAAAATGATTATTTATTTGTTCTTGTGAGACCCAGACAGCCTCACAAAGTATTATAAATGGTATATTTTACCATGAAAATACTGTCAATTCTGGACATTATATAAATATGATGCGTGAAAATACTTACCAGTGGTTTTAAGTAAATGATTTGATAGTTAATAAAAAATCATGGCCTAGAGGTGCTAAAAATGCTTATATATTTTTAGAAATAATATAAAATTGGAATAAAAAAATATGACGGTATACCTGCTTTCTATATTACATTCATATATTACTTTTTTTCATAATATATCTTGATAGTAGTGAAATCTCTAACTACAAATCCTACATTTAAATAAGAGCAATAAAAATAACTTAACTTTAGAAATGAAACACCATAAAAAATAAATATACCGTAATAAATGAAACACCATAAAAAATGTAAACACCATAAAAAATAAAAGCACCATCAAAAATAAAAATACCTTAAGAAATCGAACACCATAAAAAATAAATATACCGTAAAAAATGAAACACCATAAAATATAAAAACACTATAATAGGTACACCATATGGTATATAATATTGTAAAATTAAATCACCATAAAAAATGAAAGCGCCATAAATAATAGTAGCAGTATAAAAAATAAAAGTACCTTAAGAACAGAAACGCCGTAAAAAAATATAAATTACATGAAAAATAAAAGCACCATAAAAAATCAGTACACCATTATTATTATAATTACACACCAGAAGGGTACTTAATAGGTATAGTTATGAAACACTATATATATACCATACGATGACGAACGACGAACACTATCACTTTAATATAATAGAAGAAGATTATTATTATTATAGTTACACACCAGAAGGGTACTCAATAGGTATAGATATGATATACTATATATACCATACGACGAACGACGACCACTATCACTTTAATATAATATAAGATAAGATAAGATGATATATTTTAATACAAAACCTAGCCTATGTTACTCCACAATACCAAAAATGTATCCTATCAAAATTTTGTTGGAATTGGTTAAGTAGTTTTTGAGATTTTGTGACGTGTACAAACAAACGCTGTCTCTTCCCTATTGAAAAAAATCACGCGATAAAATCACGCGATAAAATCACGTGATAAAATCATGTAATAAAATCACATGATTTTATTACATGATTTAATTACATGATTTTTTGTCTCAAATTGGCACCTGATTTTTTAAAATCACGTAACTTTTTAAGATCGCGTGATTTTTTTAAGTACCGTGTAAATTATTTATTTATCCGCTCTGAAAATATTCACCTTCTGGTATCCAGCCGGGAACCGATCAGATAATCCAGCTGACACCAGCCTAGCTGGAAAAGTCGCTGAATTTCCAGTACGATTTGGTGAATAAACTGCCATTGCAGCCGAAGCACAAACGCACACAAATAGTACATGTCCGAAGATAAAAATCGTTGTGAATTACGAACTAAATTTTCGACTACAAAAATTTCCGCGAATTGTGGATGTAATTTAATCTAACTTGAACTACGTAATATTTATATCATTACCGAGATTGTGGCAGTTTTTTTTTCCAAAAATTAGTTCCTATTTTTATATATTATATAGGCAAAAAAGAAATTAGTAATTTTTTAATAATCTTATTTTAACACATTAAAAAGGAAATCATCTGTTTTAATAAATCGCGCGAACAAAAATCACATCATTTTGAAAAATCACATGATTTTCGAAAATGATGTGATTTTTGTTCGCGCGATTTTTTGAATGAGGTGATTTTCTTTTTAGTGTGTTACGATAAGATTGTTCATGTCAGAGTATGTATTTCTCCGACTAAAAATTGTAAGGATTCGTTAAAAATCTTTGTCACTGGTCTTTTGCAGTGTATTATTGTCAGGTAATTAAAAAAATATTCTATAAATCTTTAGCTTCCAGTTTCCATATGAAAATTTGAACGAAATCTCACCTAATACTTATCTGATAATTTACTCAACAAACATTTTACGGTTTTTTTTTTTAATAACAATTGTTATTGTAATAAGACTTGCGAAAGGATCTCTGGTTTCGAGATTTTAAAATTGCAATTCAGATGAAAAATCAGGTGACAATTCATCCAAAATTTGTGCATCATTTCTTACATAATAAGTTATTGCAAAGATGAATGAATAACATATAACGGAATAATTAAATGTAATTCATAGACAAAATCAACCTTGTTGCGTGAATCACTTACTTCGCGCCCTAGGTATGTAATTCGTTCTGTAAAATGTAAGGCGTGAAATTTGAATTTGTAATTGATGTAAATACGCCCTCAACTTATCATTTTAATTTACATTAGCGATTTCGATTAATAAAAGCTATTTACTAATTATTACTAGTATATGCTAATGTACTTGTGTGCGGGCTAGGGTGAGGAAGTTCGCCTACAATGATGTACTAGCCTTTTAGGGTGTCTGTGTGTGCGTGTGTGTGTGTGTGTGCGTGCGTTTTTATATAAGCAGTTACAAAAATCAATAAGTAAAATATAATAAAATAATTAAACTTAATTCGTGTTTTAAAAATATATTTCTTTATAGACGAATTACTATATATATATATTTTACAAATGTAGTTTATACTGTACAATTTATAACTCATGGATTTGACATGAACTGAACAGAAGCATTATCAAAAGTTTTATCGGAAACTATTAATAGCAATGTTTCTTATTTCGTGAACGCAAAACATTTACAAAACATTTACATTTATTATTGACTAATAAGCCCGCGCTATAACGCATAGATGTAATATAATAATTGTTTAAAAATGTTTTTCTTAAAAAATGATAGATCTATAAAATGTCTAAGTAACTAACAAAAGAAAGTAAAGTAGAGAGAAATATAGCCTGGTTCATTTTTCAAAGATGTTTGTATCTTCGAATTCTATCTGATTCGTTGAATCGATATAACTTTCATTTTATTGAATATTTTTCCGCGTGATTGAATTATGAACTATAATAGGTAGTTTTGAGTTCAATAAAAATATAAATTAGGTACTGGACATATGTATTTTTTATCGACAGTATTTATAAAAACACATATTCTGTCAATACTATTAGTTTCGAAAATACTTATTTCTTCAGAAATCTCTATTACTTTTCTCATTGCAAAATTATTTTCAAAAATATTTTCAGTCTTCACTACATAGCATAGTGTATATTCTTTCATATGAAGTTCATCAACTATAAAATCAATTATGCAAATATAAATTCCCTCTTTGGTTATGGCAAATGAATTATCGGATCGAATTCTTTTCTTTTTACACGAGGTGTAAAGATAGCGATCTTTTACCATTTTTCGATACGTCCGGCTCTGAGCGGATAAGCGTAATGTACCTATCGATCTTGATTTTGTGCAATAATTTGGCCCAAAGTACCTTGCATTTGTTATCTTCAATGTTGACTTTGCTGTTTTCTTATCAAGATAATAAATAAATCGATGAATTGCTGAACGTGGTCTCAAAGCTACCTTATGTTTTAAAATTAGTTCACTCTGCTTCATCACGATACATCTACATAATTGATGTATAACACCTTTTGCGGCCTGAACTTTACGAACTAATTGTCCATTCCCACTCTTAAAACAATAACCGTTATGAGAAAATAACGGCCCTCAATTTACAACACTTTGTGCCAAGTGCAGGAGCTGATGTACATTATACTTCATAGCATTTCTTGAGTAGTATGACTCTGTGTATACAACAAATTTCTTTAGAAGAAAGTCTGCATGATTTATTTTGTCACGTGAAATGCTTTTATTTATAAGTATGTAAAATTCTTCCACCAGAAGAGCCCAATGCTGAACGTATAATAGCATATGAGGAAAACATGAAAGAATAGGTATACTATAATATAATAACCAATTTTCCCACTCACGCGCTTTCCACCATTTTCTATCTTCGATTGATCGAGATAATCGGGAAATTTGATTTGGAGCCTTTACTTGTAGCAATAAACTATTTATTTGAGTAATATCTGGCTTTGATAATGAATATGGCATATTTGTTGAAAGCCAATAACCTAAAAATTGATCCGCGATGCCCAAGCAAATGCAGTGCATGCTATCGGGCACAAATCCAGAAATTATGTCAAAACCTTTCAAATTTATCAAACATGTATTTATCAAGATGTTTCGACAGAGGTCGGTATGTAGAATGAAATGTTGAAATGAATATACGTTTCGGGACGTAACACGCCCAAGGCCGCGGTAACGGTGAAATACAAATACCGTAAAATACAAATGTAAATAAACACAATGATTGACCGAGTTTTCGCGCAACTAAGTCCCTGATTAAATCATAACATTGAGAAAAATTTATTTGTGTCCGTCTAAATAATTTGATTCCCTAATCGAAAGATGATATGAATGTTTTGACTGTGTGAGTGCGTTTTGTTTTACATTGTTCTTACGAGTCTCTCTCTTTTACAATATTTAAAATGTATAGTACAGTAT
>UELU01145381.1:2815-26521 GCA_900490025.1 Megastigmus dorsalis | reverse complement strand
TTCGCTCTGCAGACTCTACAACGCCGCAAGCAACTTCAGCCGCGGGCACAACTTCACACGCATGTGCACAGACACACGCAGGAACAGAGTAGAGTAGAGACTGTAGAGAGAGAGAGAGAGAGAGAGAGAGAGAGAGAGAGGAACTGCACAGGGAATACAGGGATACCCATACCTGCTGCTTTACGACGTTGTACACATATATACAGGGAACCGCGCGTTTCCAGTCCGTCTCTTTTTGTCGTTCGCGCTCTCCACCGTCAGCTCTCTCTCTCTCTCTCTTGCTCTCCCTTTATCTCGCAACGCTCCTCTTGCCGCGTCTCTCCCTCTACTTCTCTCTCTCTCTCTCGCTCTCTCCCTTCATTACCTGTCTCTATCCGTTCGTACATCTATAGGTGTGTGTGCCGGTGTGTGTCGGTGTGTGCGAATGTGTGCAGGCGTATATATATATATGTATGTGTAGACTATATAGAGCGCGAGTTCACACATATATCTATATATATATATATGTGTATACGCCTGCTCACACAGCGCGCAGAGGATAGCTCGACAGTTCTCGCTCTTTCCCATTTTCTAGCTATGTATGTATATACCTATACCAGCTCTTTTCTCGTTCGCTCTCTCGCTTGATTTTCTCTTTCTCTCTCTCTCTCTCTCCTCTACAGGCGAATGCATCAGGGGTAGGAGAATCGGCTAAATGGGAGAAAGGGCGAAAGGAGGGTTGCTGCTTCTACTATATGTACTATCTCTCTCTCTCTCTCTCTCCTTCACTCCCTCTCTCTCACTCTTGCTCTCGCGCTCTAGCCATCTTCATTTTAAGCATTCTCTCTCACTCTGCCTGCCTCCATGTCGGACTCGTCTACGCTCTCATCTTCAGCTATGGCCTTCGCCCTTGCTCTAACTGCTGAAGTTTCTCCTCTTCTCCGCCTCCCTCTCTCTCCCTCTCCCCTCGCCCCACTCTCTCTCCTCCCTCATTGTTGATCTTTTTCTTTGAATTTTTTTTACGTATTTCGTCCGTCTCGCTCTTACTCAATTTTGCGCTTCTCTTTCAAAATCTCTCTACGTCTGGTCTGTTTGACTCTGTCTCCTTTTGGCCGCGCTCAACCATTTTTTCCCTCGATTTCTTTCGGCTTGCGCCCTCCCCTCTCACCTTTTCTCCTACCACCAGCAGTCTTCTCTCCCCCTTTGCTATTTTTCTTTCTAATTTTTGTTCTCATTCTTAAAAAATTCTCATCCGTCTCCTTTTCCCTTCTAATTGCAGCAGCCCGAAAACTTGGTGAAACTCCTTTCTATACGCGAAACTGCAGAAAAATTTCCTTCTGTGTTTTTTCACATATAAAAGTGTACACTTTTTCTCCTCCGCATTTCCCGCTTGGTATTTACAGTCGAATTTTGAGAGAATCCATTATGTTTAAATTTCACTATTTCTCGCATAAAAAGCATTCCGTTCTGCATGCAAAGTGATGCTATTTTTACATTTAGTCACGTGTGATGTACATATTTCAATAGCATTGAAGGACTACCTATGTAATAACGAAAAAATAGCGATATTCTAATAGAATTCGAAGAATATTCGCGTTGAACATACTATAACTATGTAGGTAAATATAGAAGGACCAAGCAAAAACTCAAAAGATTGTATAACACGAGACTAAAATTCAGTCTCGATTCGCGTTTCTTTAGCTTGCGGCTCCGCCATTTTTGTCCTCCTCCTCCTCTTATCTAGTATCTCCGGTAGTATCTCGATCCTCCCCTCGTCCCCCCCCCCCTACCCTCTCCCTCTCTCATTTTCTGCTTCTCAATCCTTTTTTCTCTATTTCTGTATCCAGCGCGTCTCTCTTCAACTATATACTCCCCGGTTCTGAGCCTCTGCTCCTCTATTTCTCTCTCTCTCTCTATATAGCGGTGCAGGCGTTGTCGCCGCTACCGCCGTCGCTGCCGCCGCCGCCGCCGTCGTCGTCGTTCATCCGTAATCGGACTCTCTTTTCACGGCGCGCGAGCTCGCGAACACTGTATATACTCCCATACACACACACACACGCACACACACACACACACACACACACACACACATATATATATACCCTTCGACATCGACACAGGCACGATACAGGCGACACTGCAGCTGTATAGGTGGTAATGCACACGCCTGCACACTGGGAGAGACGCGCCGAGTAAAGAATTCCTTTCGCGAAATGAGAAAAAGTCACTTTACGTTGTTGCCATGCATGCGACGATTTCCCGATTGAAGCCTTCGGATGGCACTGGATTTTGAGAGACTATTGTTGTCCAGCAGGTCACACGAAAAGGAAGAAAAAGTATGCTTTGTAAAGTGTATACCTATAGCCAACGTTGGCGTTAGTACAGCGTAACTTTTCACGCGTAACTTTTCACGCGCACCTTTCAAGAAGCTGAACTTCATTTGCGTAGAGCGATACAGAAAACTCATTTTATGGCAGAGTGGCTGTAGATTAATACGCTGTGGGCGAGTATAGGCGTAGGACTGGAATATCGCTTGAAATGATGTAAGGATGCGACTGAGTTTCTCGTCTTTGCACATCTCCCAAGCTCGTTCCCAAACCTAAACGGTTATACATGCATATTTGCATATTCATACTTACTTATATATACATATATATACATGCACTGCAGCAGCGTCAGATGCTTATACCTTTTTTTCAACGAATTTTTCCGAAGCCGACTTATGCAGGCGGACTCGAGAGCGAAAAAAACGGGGCAGAAGTTGGGCCTTAGAGGCGAGGCCAAAAACAAAAACTGAAGTTTCGAGGCATGAAATGGTTTTTTGCACGGGGATACACCTTATTTAAAATTGCTCTCGTGATTGCCAACAATTACTATAAATTAACCCTTTAACGCTTGATGCATCGTGCACAGAGATCTCTGCAGGGAAACCGGTTCGCTCGAGCTCTAAAAAAATATTGAATAAAAAAAAATTCGAGCCTTTCTTTTTCTTCGTCTTTCTCCTTTTTTTTTGCGATGCGGCTTCCATGCTGCTGCAGCAGTAGGTGCAGGAGAAGACGAGCAGCCTTAGTGCGCTACTCATACAACGAGCCTAAACTACATCTTCACTATGCTATTCGAGTATGAATAAGAAATCCTGTTAATTTTATCACTTTGGCATTATGAATTTTTTTTCTTTTTTTTTCATCCTTTATTCTTTTTCTTTATTTTCTTATTTCTGGTTTTTAAGAGAGAGAGAGACAGAGAAAGAGAGAGAGAGAGAGAGGCAGAAGTATGCGGTTCGTGTCGTTCCGCCGCTTTTTCTTCAATAAATAACTCGATGATCTTTTTTTTTCTTCTTTTATTTTGCGGAGCGCATTCCTACGCACGTATCACTGTTCAAACACATTACCCCGCGCTTAACAAGTATAAATCGAGATCAGCCCAAGATGTGCATAGCTGAGCTTCTTTTATATGATATTGTAATTAGTATAAGCTCATGTGTCCAAGGGTTGAGGCATTAATTTATTGATACTAAATACAATATATATATGTCGATGTTCGCTAAAAATAAGGTCTCTTGAAACATATTTTTTGGTATATCCTGAACAACTTTTAAAATGTAAGCTTTTCTTCTGAATCTACGCATTTTTCCATCTTATTATACCATCAACACTGTTCCCGTTCTTATTATTGCTTAGGCTTTTTTTATTTTATATAATTCGCAGGCATGTTAAACATTTTAGTTTTTCAGTTAAAGCATTCAGTAATAAAAGAACAATTGAATCTCTCATATTTAGGAATGTAGTTAAAGTACATAGGTATATATATGCGAACCGAAGGGCATCGAACAAAGTGACGTCGCAAAATGACAGTCGAGATATAGTTAGGTATATAACAACCACGCGGCTCCTCGCGCATGAAATTTTGAGTGAAGAGCCATCATTATTTCGACAATGAAATTTAGCCGTTGAGTCCGATGATTATTTTTGTATATCGGGCCCGAAATGATTTTTCGACGAGTCGCCGCTTGCTCTCTGTCCGCTCGTCGTCGCGCGCCCGCTCGCTTTCCTCTCTCTCTCTCCTCTCGTGTGCACTCTTTTCCACCCTCGCCACCCCCCCTCCCCTCCCCCTTCCCACTTCCACCCCCTTTTCAGCTCTCAGCGAATCGATCGAGCCGAAATTCAATTGCAAAGCGAGCCCGCGCTTTACGATTGAATTCTCCCCGGCTCTCTCTCTCTCTCTCTCTCTCTTTCTCTCTTTCTATCCATATACACACCGCGCGCACAGTGTGCATGTATATTTCATTCATCAGCATCGCGCTCTCTTTCTGGAAAATGATTTTCACTTTTGACCCGCCGCAACGTTGGTACGGTTGGGGGAAAGCGCGCGTCGTGTTAACGAGCTACCCGATACCTATATCAATATGAACAGGATAGCGTCTTTTTTTCTTTTTTTTTTTGGCGCCCGTCGCGCGCTGCGGCTGATGCCACGAGGGAAAAGAGAGAGTCGTTATAAACAACGTTGTTGCGCGTGCGGCCGCAATCGAATTTGCGTCGCGCGCGTTGATCGACTCGCGCGCCCCATAAGTACTTATATAGGCGCTCCTCCTCTCTCTATCGCCGCGCTGAAAAAATCATGTGCGAGCTATTATATATAGTCATGCAGCGTGTGCAACGAGCGGACGGCATTTCGAGCAGTGCTATAATAAAGGTCGATGAAGTCGCGCGCTGCGCGATCCTTTCTTTCAAATGGATCATTCTTCTTTCAAAGTTTCTCGGCCTTTTTCGATTTTAAGGAATAGTTATTTATTGACGAATGGTATCAGAGCGAGGTCGGTGTACACGCTTCTTCTGGGAAATACATTAATGCATTGTTTAATATATATATATATATATATATATGTATATATTTGACTTATTTTATTGTACCTTTAATAAATATTATTTTCGAGTCAAGGTTGTACGTATATTTTTAACTGCTGTTATCTAACATAGCGTTATTACACATTGTGGGATAAATATCTTATAATTTTAGAACATCGCTTGAAATATATTTATAGTGATAAGCAGCCGGGAAGAATTTCACTAAATAAAACTTATTGATTTATTGATTCTGAAAGCGCGGCTATGCAAACTCGTCCTCTTTTAAATTTTTAAAGAGAAAAGGTACTTTAAAATAATATATATATATATAAAACTTTTAATCATTAATAATTAAAAATTAAACTTTTTCAACATCTTTTGTCGCATTAAGTTTCTTGATTTCATAATTTTTTCTTCTGCATTTGAAATATACACACACACACACACACACATATGTATATATAAACATCAATTACAAACAACAGGACAAAGTTTTTTGTATTATATATAACATTCTTTATTTCTTAATTTCGTCCATTATTTCGGCATATTCTATCTTATAATTTTTATTTTTGTGCGTGGCCTCGTTTACCAAGACTCTGAAAAGCAAAAAAGAAGGGCGATTATCGCTGTGTACAATTGGTCGCGATACGCAACAATGAGAGATAGTAGTTTCCTGCAGTAGCTCGGAACCGCAGTTTTTTTGAAAAGAGCAATTGAGCTAGAAAGCAAGAGTGTACAAAAATATAGTATCTTTGTACGCTTTTCTCAGAGCATATAGGGGCAAACATTTCTTCTGGGTAAAACCGCAAAAGCCCCCAAGAGTCGCGAAGCAGCTGCGTCAGGTGCACGCGGCTCTTTTCTCTTAGTCCTACATAGAACCTACATAGACCCACCATACACATGCATATAGATATAGTTAATAAGTATAGCTGTACGAAAGGTGCAGTGCAGGATATAGGATAGAATAAGTATGAGCGGGTGCTGTGAGCTGCATCGTGTGCTGGTGAATTTTCAGTGGCGAGCGCGGCCGAGCAGCAGAGGTCGGAGTCGCCGGCCTGTTCAGCTGGCCACCCGAGCCTGAAGCTGCTCGCCGAGAGCCCGGAGAGCCTCGCCAAGGACATGAGCGCCGCTGGAACTGGCGGCGGTGGCGGCGGCGGCGGCGGAGGTCTGACTGGTCTGGTCGCGCCCAAAGTGGTGCAGAGCCTGGGCAAGCCGAGCTCCGTTGGCGGCAAGGGCGGCTGGCTCAAGGCTCCGCTCTCGGAGCCCCACGAGCCCCACGGTGAGTGAGAGAGCTGCATCATCCGCGCCCGACGACCAACAACTGCAGCTCCATATTTACCGCTGTCCTAACCCTGATGCGAGAGAGGCTCGACGAGAGGCTGGACGAGAGATAGACACCAGAGAGAAGTTTCGTGCGTTGCACTGCTGCGCGTTCGAGACTCGATATATATATATATATACATGCCGTCACTTAGCGGGATTGCTTCGCTTCGTACTCCCATTGTAGATGGAATCGTTTGTTTTGAAAAAAAAAAAAAAAATACGCGTCACATAGTAGACTCGATTATTAAGTATCTTGAAAAGAATTATAATTGTTTTCAATTTTGTAATGAGTCAGGATTTAGTAATGTCTTACCTACTGCAGCAAATGTGTAAATATAGTTTATCTGAATTCGTGATTTTTTTTTCAACGTATATCCAAAAATGCGCTTCGGGTAATAAGGTTTCAATTTTGAATTAAATCTTTCGTTTTTGATATACCTATATATAATCCATAAAATAACATATATTTATAAAGGATGTACTTACGATGTAATATCAGATAATGCGCAAGTATTTGAGCTACCGATTATATACTCGATTAATTGTATAATTACAATAAATATAGATATTTTTAAGACAGTATCAACACTGCAACCTTTAATATATTTAAAGTATCCGGTCCATTAGCTTTCTTTTTGTTTTATTAAAGACCAGACAGAAGGAAAATTCAATTGGGCTAATGCGCAAAAGCAAAAGCAGCTTGAATTTAAGGAATGAATCAGCAGGTATAAAACTGCCTCAAACCGAGTATGAACTCCTTAAAAATGAGTTTCCAGCGCGACTGATAACCTTGATTAATTCCCGAGACTCGCGACTGCACGAAGCAAACAAGTGCAAAGAATGTTTTCGCGCGCAGTTCCAGTGTAGCCTGCACGGAACTTCTCTCTCGTGCAGCAGCTCTCGTGTGTTTGTGTGTATGTGTACTGCATCGCAGTCCTCTCCGAAACATTGATCTTTCTTTTTTTTACCTAATTTATATGTGTGACGTTGGCAAAGTTAATGTTGTCTCTCTTTTCTTCTTTTTAATCTTTGATTATATATTATTATACTTTTTACAAAGGAACTATTTAATTTGTGAAAGCACCTGCAGCGCTTTACTATATATATACATATACGTAGGCACACTATATATATTGCAGCTTGTTATTTAATTTCATATTGTAGGATCTTTAGTTGCCGGTAACACAAAACTTCAGAATAACGCGGATTTCGAAAATTCCACGAGTCAAGTGAACTTTAGAACAACGTTCAAGTTCAATTATATCGAAATTCGGCGCTCGGCTTTTTCGCTATACAATGCATTTATTATACATATACTTTTCTAAAAATCAGCTCTAAATCGAACGGTTCTATAAGTAAGAAAAAAGTCTGCAATTATTTTAATCTCGCGAGCGGGCGCGCATTATCTGCACGAATTCTCGTGATCCGTAAGGAAGCGCGGCGAGTGAAAAAAAAAAAAAGAACGAAAACAGGAGCGACGCTACACTGCGCTTGCGCGCGCATACGCAACACCGGCTCGCGGCGGCCTTACCAGTAGTCCGATAGTTTCTGCGCACACAATACATATGCATATAAGTACATATACACATATATACATATATATGCTTATGGAGCAGCAGTAGCAGTAGCGGCAGCAGACGGAGACGTCGAGGAATAGGTGCGATGCAAACGAAGCCAGTGATGATAAAAGGCTACCGATATCAAGCGACTGGGACCCCTCGAAAATTTCTCTTTCCCAAACGCGACCGCCTCTCGGTCGCTCTCAAAATTCTTTGTAATCTTGGCGGATGCCGCGAGTCCAAGGCAGCTCCGCTGTAAGGCCAAAGAGACAAGAAATCGCTCGCTCCACGAGGCAGGCAAGGGGAGGGGGAAAGAAAGGGTTTTGCACTCGAACGCCGACGGGGGGGGGGGGGTTAAAGGAGGGGGAGAACCGAGCGAGAGAGAGAGAGAGAGCAAAAGCTGGGGCACCTTCCTTGGAAGTTTTATGGTCGGGGCCCCTCTCGCCTCGCTCTTCTCTCTACCGTTCTCCCTTCAGTGCATTCTCTCCTTCTCTCTCTCTCCGTGTCTTGCTCTTTCGATCTTCTTAACCTCCTGGCCAAAGGAGCGAGCGTACAAACTCTTCTTCTTCTCTCTTTTACCCTGCTTTTGTTTCTTCGCCTATACCTACGCTTACTCTCTCCTCTCTCTCGTTCTCTACACTTTCCGCTGCTCGAGTTTCGTTCCTCGCGTTGCGCGCGCGAGACTCGGAAGGAAGCGACTCGGTTAGGCTTGCTTCTTTTTTTTCCCGTTTCTTCCTCGCCTTCTGCGAAGGGAATGGAATGCAGAGATCGGCTCCGCGACGGAAAATCCTCGCGGACTTTTCGTCCCGGACGCCGCTGCGGGATTTTTCGCTGATTCGAGAGTCTCCGCGCCTCCGCGCGGAATCAAGCGAGAGCGTCGCTTCTTTCTCTCTCTCTCTCTTTCTCCCTCACTCTGTCTGTCTCTCTCTCTGTGATCTTGTCCCGCTTGTCTGTTGTCCGGAGGGTCCCACCGCACTGTGATGACACTTTAGTAATCTGAGGCTTCCGCGACACTCGAAACGAACCGTACTGCTGCTACTTTTTTCTCTTTTCTTTTTTGCAAACGATTGCGACGCGACTTTTATTTCCTAAATTTATGCATATTATTACAACTATTCATTGATACGCTTTATTTATGCGCTAAATTCTTTGGCTGCGGCCTACTTTTGTGTTGCGTATTACGCGCGCTCGCACAATCGCAAGTTCGATATTCAACTTACCACACGTAGATTCTTCGTCACAAAACGTTACTTTTTACTTACTTTACATATACATTATATAAATATTGTAAGAGACATTGATGTAGTAGTCATTGTAGTGCAAGTGCCTGTTTGGTTGTAAGATTTTTTTTAATGTCATTTTTAATTTTGCATCATTATTATTGTTGTTTCGTTTGTAATCGCAACTTGACTTAAGCGGATAATAAACTTGTAAATTAGCATCCATGGTGCTTATATAGTATTATTATCGATTTTATGTAATTTGCAAGTAATTCGTAGACTGCTGAAGCTGCGCAAAAGAGTGAATTCGAGCGGCTATACAGTCAAAAATTCATCGGAACTTATTCTGAAAGCGTTTTTCAATCAAGAAAAGTCCCGTTCGATACGAAAGCATGTTGGTAATCTAGTTTTATCGATTGGACGATTCGATGTTTTTAGTCAACAATTGTAAAATGCAATTTATTACTAAAAAATTACTTAGCTTTCAATATATTGCAAAGCGATATGTTTTCCTTTTTGTTTGTATACGGCAGCTGTCAATCGTTGGTCGCGCTCCCGTGAATAAAAGTTTATCCATTAAAAGTCGAAAACAAAGCTGCTTTTCCCGAATGATTTTTATCGGCGCGTAGTAATTCAGCTCCCCGCGCTTTGGCGGTCGTGCGTATATATAGTTTCGCGTGTGGACATTTCGCTCTCCCGTCGTATACTCGCGTCCCTTACGTGCGCGCCTATATGAGCAAGCGCCGCAAATCCGGGCGGAATTTTCTAGATGAAACTCCCTCGATTCGGGCGGCCCTCTGCAAGTTACACGAGTGAATTTCTCCTCCTGCGCCGTCCGCATATTGATTGCGATTTCCCTTTTATTTTTATTTATCCTCTCTTTTTACAGTTCCATTTGTCTTGGTTTTTCTACTTTGAGTTTTGTACTCGTATATATATTTATTATATTTCGCGTCGTTATGACGCCTATTTTTCATATTTCGTTAGATACAAGGACTTTTTTACGACCGATGATAAAAACCTTACGTTTTTTTTACATGTACACGCAGGCTCGTTTTGTATTATTTCTTTTTTTAATCCACGTACACAGATACACAGACAGAAAAAAGCATCCGCACCCGTATACGAGCACAAAGAATGCGTGGCCACACACACACACGAGTTTCAGTGTCTGTGGTTCAACGAAATTACCTTCTCTGTTTTGTTTTGGTTTTTACGCACGCAATAAATGTTACTGCTGTACATAATAATGAATGCATTTGGCCAGAATAGAAGTGCATAGGGAAATCAAAACGTTGAAACGAAAAACATTTTTTTTTACACATTTCGCATGCGTTCAGTTTATTTGATATACACTGCACAGTTTGGGTGAAATCGAGTCGATCAATTGAATCCCGAGAAAAAATAAATTATTGTGTTTTTATTTATGCATATATATATAGGCATGAAATTGCAGATGAATTATTATCATATTTTATGTTTAGGCTTTGTGTATTTTTTACATTTAACCATTATTATTTAGTTTGTTATGTGCTGAAAATTGTATTTGGAGAATCGGATTATTTGTATTTGCCTCGAGGATGATATATTTTCTTACGCAAAGTTAAGAAACAAGCTAAAATAAGTTGTGTTCATAACCATTGTGTAGTTGTGAAATTATATAAGTATAAATATTTTAAACATAATAGAATGAAAATGATACGGATATAGTAAAACAAATATATAATTTTGTACTACATATGATATTTCCCTAACTTTAAATTCTTTATGGTCTAGCTGAATATGTTTACAGACTAAACATGTAGAATCTTTTTAATTTGCAGTATCGATTGGTGTAAATGATTTATTTTAACTTTGTTTACAAATTTGCGCCAGAAACAAAATCACATTGAGGTCTTTTTCTTATCCTCCGAGCAAATGTTGACGTACATACATGTGTGTAGCATGAATTCTCTTAAAATCGAGCAGAATTATTTTCGCTGCATCCAAGGCAATTGCAGTTCTCTTGATGAGAGCTAGAAATCATAAAATTAAGAGTGGATCGCAAGCATCTCGCGCTTAATCGTACGTGGGAGTAGATGTTGATTCACTCTTGGTTCGATGTTTCAAACCCAGGCACAGGTTGTTAAATATATGCAATTTAGTACGAGGACGATGACGAAAAATATCACGTTTAAGTTGGAATAAGCGACATTACAAGCTTCTATCATCTCTCGATATTAGTCCAAACGTAGATTATCGCAGAGTACAAGTAGCTGTTGGACACAAGGCACTAACTTTCGATCCGTTTGCAGGGATCGAGGAAGGCGTCGTAGGAGTCGGCGTCGTCGGAGGCGGCGGCGGCGGCGGCGGCGGCGGCGGCGGCACAGGCGGAGGCATCGGCGGGACTGGCATCGGTGGCGGCATCGGTGGCGTCGGTGGAGGCGGAGGCGGGGGAGGAACGGCGGGACTAGGTCCCGAGCTCAGCTCGAAACAGCGCCACCAGATGAAGCACCGCGAGCTCTTCCTGTCGCGGCAGGTCGAGACGATGCCCGCCACCCACATACGCGGCAAGTGCTGCGTCACCCTGCTCAACGAGACCGAGTCCCTGCTCAGCTATCTCAACAAGGAGGACTCGTTCTTCTACTGCCTCGTCTTCGATCCGGCCCAGCGCACCCTGCTCGCCGACAAAGGTACGCACACGTATAGACGCGACGTTTACGCTACACACGCCCGGTCCTCTCCTAATATATACGCATATCTATACGAACTCACGCGACCCTACATCCTCTTTTGACCCTTTCTTCCTCTCCTTTGATTATTTTTCTCCCAATGCAGCTGTTTGCTGTCAAAACGTTATCAATTTCAAATATGTATATAGGGAGGGACGATCACGCGGACCATAAAGTTAATTGGGGAAATTTTTGTTTTTATTGGGCTTCCGCGTGTACAACGTGACTCATTCCATAAGTACACCAGTATCAAGTTGAAAAATAAGCGATTAAAATTATTAAAACCTGCGGTCCAAAGGTTTAAAAAAAAAGAATTATTTATCGTACAAAATGATTGCCGAGAAGTTGCCGCGAGTGCATGTTCACGTTCCTTCGAAATGATCGCAAAGTAAATCCAGCCTCGAAGACACCTGAAAATTTTTAGTGTGAAATATAATTTTGGTTTTTTTTTTTAAACCTTGATCCTGCCTAAATTTTAACTTTACAATGACAATCCTTGGGTGCTTAAATGAGTCACGTTGTATAATTTCGGAAGTTTTATAATAAGCTATATAACTTGAACACCTAACCTGCAGGTGTACCGAATAAGCTGATCGCGCGGAATAAAAGTAAAGGGCGGTGGATTAACCTTGGGGCGCAAAGTGCCCTATTCATGCCTTAATAGCTACAACGTAATATACATACAGTATTCGTATATCTAGAATACCTAGTGAACGCATCTGGTTTGGTTTGCAGGAGAGATTCGAGTGGGCAGCAGATACCAGGCGGACAACATAGCCCCGGTGCCGCTGACGAGCCAAGAGCGCGAGGCGGATCCCCGGCGGCTCCAGGACCTCGAGAGCCTAGTCTGGACGCCGAGGCACTCGCTGACGGACCGACAGATCGACCAGTTCCTCGTGGTCAGCCGGTCGGTCGGCACCTTCGCCCGGGCCCTCGACTGCAGCTCCTCCGTGAAGCAGCCCTCGCTCCACATGTCCGCGGCGGCGGCCTCCCGCGACATCACCCTCTTCCACGCGATGGACACCCTCCACCGGCACAGCTACGACGTCGCCAAGGCCATGTCCTCCCTGGTGCCGAGCTCCGGACCCGTCCTCTGCCGCGACGAGATGGAGGAGTGGAGCGCCTCGGAGGCGAACCTCTTCGAGGAGGCCCTCGACAAGTACGGCAAGGACTTTAGCGACATACGCCAGGACTTCCTGCCCTGGAAGACCCTCAAGAACGTCATAGAGTACTACTACATGTGGAAGACGACGGACCGCTACGTCCAGCAGAAGCGCGTCAAGGCGGTCGAGGCCGAGAGCAAGCTCAAGCAGGTCTACATACCGAGCATATACAACAAGAGCCAGGCGAGCGGTGGGAGCGGGACCGGGAACGTGGCCGGACTCGTCGCCGGACAGGCCAGCATCATACCCCTCGGCAACGCCAACAGCAACGCCAACAATCCCAACAACCCCAACAACAGCAGCAACAACAACGGCTCCAAGGCCGTCGTCAGCATACTGAACGGGAGCAACGGGAACGGGAGCCTCGGCCCCGACGCCAGTAGCGCCGCTGCCGCGGCCATGCTCATGGTCTCGGCCAACGGCAAGCCCTGCGAGAGCTGCCAGTCGTCCCAGAGCCCCCAGTGGTATGCCTGGGGACCATCGCACATGCAGTGTCGCCTGTGTCAGAGCTGCTGGTCTTATTGGAAAAAGTACGGCGGTCTAAAGATCCCCTCGCGAATGGACGAGGTCGACGTGGACCGGAAGCGCAGCGGGACCGGCTCGGACGAGGAAGGCAAAGGCGTGAGTGGCGCCCACAGGCCTCACCGCTGCAGCATCCCCTCCTGCGGCAAGGAGTTCAAGCTCAAAGCTCATCTGAGTCGTCACTACGCCAGTGCCCATGGTGTGGACTTGCGCGGTAACGCTGGACCCGGTGGAGTCGCCCCTGGAATCGGCCTTGCCGTTGGCTTAGGTAACCATCGACCACGATCAACTTTTCTTTTGTTTTTGTCTTTTTTTTTCTTTTTTTTTTTTTTACTCTTGTTTCTGTTACATAACACTATAGCCGCATTAGTTTGCCATTATTTTTCTCGCCGCCAACTTGTCGTTCCCATCGATTTTTTGAATACTTTTTCATTAATTTTCTCTCACTCTTTTCTGCCCAAGTATTACTGGCTGCATACAATTAAAGCGACGACAAAAAATCCCGTGATGATGTCTGGTCATTTAAATTTTGCGACTACATTCTTATAGGTGCAGGTGGAGGAGGCTCGCCGCGGCCCGTAATGAAAACGCGCTCCGCCTTCTATCTGCGGACCTCCGCGCTGGCCCGCGCGGCCCGTCGGCTCTGCGCCGCCCAGCTAAGAAGCCGACACGCAGCCCGCGCGCCCCATCAGCCGGTCAACGCGGCCCCGCTGCGCCACCTCTGCGCCTCGCCCCAGCTCGCGAGCAAGACGCCCACCGAGCTGCGGATCCTGGCGCGTGCCGTTAGACCGAGAGCCCGGCCCCGCGTCACCGACATCGCCACCCGCCTCGGCGACCATCCTCAGCCGAGACAGCCCGGCGACTGGGACTGGCTCCAGCTCACCGCACCCGGTCAGCGCAAACAGCCCGATCGCGTATTCTTCCCTCGGCCGCCCAAGGCACCCGGTAAGTGCGACCTACCTTCCACCTCTTCTCTTTCTTAACCATTTACCTTGATGCTGCTGCTGAGGACCGTAGATTCTTTTCTGATTGCTTATATATCGATTCTCGACTAGTTGGGCTGCACTTTTCTGTCTGCACAATCATTTAATCTTTTCTCTAAAGTGCTGCAAAAGTTTAATTAAAATATCCTAACTAATGCTAATGACAAAATTGCTTTTGTAGTAGCTACATTAATATTTTAAAATAATATATTATTATTATTAACAGTTATATTGTTATGAACAATTATTATGCTTTATTGACTGATTTTACGTCTAATCAGGAGTGCAATTCTGATCAGGAACTACGGCCTTCACTTCAATTGATTTTTGTTGATATTCAGAGTAATTGTGACCGCTTTACTTGTTTGATTTTAAATCTTCTGTTTATTTTATACTTATTGTTTGTACTCACTTTCAGATGGTAGTCTTTTGTACGAAAGAGTACCCAATAAGCCAGAGATTGATCGACTTCCCGTTACTCCTCCTGTTCAGCCTACATTACAGACGCAACAAAATAGTTTGAAACGCACAAGGCCTCCATTCGATGAGATAAATGGCGCAGATGGTAAGCATTACTTTCAACACTTCATTCTTAATCTCAAGTATTTCATGATCTAATAATACACTCGTATTTTAATACTTTAATAGTAAATTGCGTGAATAGCATTGATCTATAATGTTTTTAAACGGAATTCAGTGATACAGAAAGAATGTAAAATATCAACTTGAACGAAATAAGAATCTTAAAAGTAATAGTATCGGTTTCTTTTGTCCCGCCAGGTATCGCGATTAATACGCTGGTATCAAGTGGCCCACCACCAGCCAAGCGAGCCCAGCACGTCCAGCCATTGCACGCAAACGCGCGCACTCCACTCGAGCACGCCGCAGCAGCAGCAGCAGCTGTGGCAGCGGGTGCAAGTCAGGCGATATCCGTATTGCCGCCCCACGTCACACCGCTCAACGGACGCGCTGCTCATCCGCACTCTCTGCCGCCTCAGGCACAGATGTCCCGGAGTAATGCGCGAAAACAAGTCATGTCCTGGATGGATGCACCTGACGACGTGTACTTCCGCGCAACGGACCAAACAAAGTAAGTATTCGATCGATCTCTGCTCTTTTTATTTGTCCACGGAGAAGTATTAAAGCTCTAGTACTCACTGCACTCGATATCTTTGTGTTTCTAAAAAGAAAGAATTAGAAAATTGTCATTCCCCTGGAACTAAAAAAGACATTTCCAATTTTACAGAAGACTCAGAAGAAGCTTGTCCTCGGTGGAGCTGCGGCGAGCGGCGCGCAAACCCTGGCGCCGGTTGACCGTACCCCAGCGAGTGGCGCGACCTGACGACATGGTCGTCATACTCGACTGAACTCGGCACGGCCCCGAAAATCTGAAGAGCCTCGTGATGCAAGAGCAGCAACAGGACGAACACAGTGGAAGGACTAGCCAGTATGAGCACGACGAAGACAAGGTACATCAACATCCAGCCACGATCCACCAATCGATTCGAGAGCTGAGCTTTCGCGGCCTGCGCGGCGACATGAAAATCAAGAAGGCAACAACAGCAATGGATGGTTGAAGCGGAAGTGGAAAAAAAACAAGAAAAATAATGAAAGGGAAACATATTGAAATTCAAATGGAATACAGATGATGACTAATGACTATTAAATCTGGAGAAATAAGTGTCAATCCCCTCAATTTTAAAACGAAATCGAGTCTCATTCGCCGTGAATCATGATTTTCTATTCGTATCAATTAAATATTGTTGTTATTAATAATAATAATTATTATTAATTAAATGTACATATGCATACGAGCGCCACACACAAGCATACACACAGCCACGGGCACACGTACATACATAAAAAGAATGAGAAAGAAAAAATAACAGCGGGGCTGGGTATTCTACTTGAAGTAGTTCGTACAGGAGTTGAATTCTTTTTTTGTTTTCTCTCATCTCTTTTACCAACTCATTATTTTGTATCACATAGTAATGTCTCCCTGTCATTTGATTTACAAAAGAAAAACTGGGTACATTATTTACTCTGCCTATTTAGAATGTTAGTTCGTTAATCAATGAACAATTCACCTTAGTGTAGTATTTTGTTTAAGTATTTATGGAAAAATTTTGAGCGTATACTACTTATTTGGTAAGAAAAAAATAATAAAAATACAAAAAAAAATGAGAATTTTCCTTTATAAATCTTGACAATATTTAGCTCTCCTGTAACTGTTTTGAGTAAGTGCCTGGTTCTGTACATAATGATATACATACATACATACATACATAGTGAAAAAAGAAATGAAAAAAGTCGACAAGCGATAACGTTGGTGATACAAAAGCGTATGTAAGGATATTTCGTAATGACGTATCTTGACTACGTTGAGGTGCGACGTTTAAAAAAAATTCAAAGAAATTGTCGAGTGAATTGTATTAATGCCAAGCTCGCTGATCCGTGTCTTCACTAGACGAATGCGCGCGACTACGGTAAAGCGAAGATTGTGCGAAAGAACGCGAGAGAGCAAATGAGAGAAAGAATGCTCACTGTGAATATTTTTATTAAATTTTCAAGTTTGATGACTTCCGTCGCAACAAATAATAAATAAACTAAGTATAAATGGGAATATTCACTGCAATTTTCCTTTTCTCCTTTCCTATGTAAGTGACCATCATAGTTATATTTAATATTTTCATGAAATCTTGTTGCAAAAATGAGTAACATTATAAGGCCACAAAGCATATTGAAAATATGAATTTCTTAATCAATTAAAACATTTTCTATTATGAATTTTTATATTGAAATATTTTTCTTTTGATAATTATACAAATAAGTTTTAAATTTTATATTTTTTTGTATAATCTATGCACAAAATTTTTTTTACTTCGCATGCTTACGAATTTTCACTACAAAATAAAAAAATCTGTGACGGTCAAAACATCTAGTTTTTACATATAAGCAAATATAATATTAAAAATTTGCAGATAAGCTTAGTATTAACTTTTCTTTCTTTTTATTTAAGGCTTTGCTCAGTGGGACTTCTAATTAAGTTTTGTAGTGCAATACTGGATTCCTCTTTCTTCTTAGAAAAGAATAGGTAATTGAGTTGAACAGGATCCAAATTGATGCTCATATTGACCAGTCTAGTATTATAGCAGGCAATTAACTTGAAGACCCAGTATTATGTTAAAACTTAAACCTCAGAAAATTACATGATTCATATTTGAATAGTTATTTTAATTTGGGTCTTTTTCTATTTTTGAAATTAAAATATTACATGAAAATTTTCAACAACCAATTACATTGTAATTTTAAAGTTAAATCATAAAAATAGACACAGCTATACTACATCGATTTTCTGTTTTTGATGTCTTATTCAATATGATTACTTTTCTAAATTTTTATCGTATTTTAATTTTCGTATTATTTTTTACGTTTTTTTACACGGTCGTATTATTCTCGTATTATTTTTAGAGATTCCTGACAGTTTTCGATTATTAGCGATTTTAATTAAATTTTTTTTATTTAGTTTTCGATGTTTCTTAATATATGTAGATAACATTACGATTTCTTTGATATATTTATGTTACATTTTGATATTTTTCTTTATTACAAAATTACCTCTATAGTAATATTTATTTAGAAAAAAAGTTTATATATTTTTACATGTTACTTGAATTTTAGAAAGATTGAAATCATTGTTATGTTTTAGAATTTTAAATTATGTAGATATACTTCGAATACATCTTAGTACAACTTTAGTAATTGAAACTTATAGGGTATAAATTCAAAATTTTCTGTATACATTATTCATTATTTCATCACCCAAATATATCATAACTTTTTTCATTGATTTACTCATTATTATATTGGTTCCAAAGAATTTAAATTTTTCCTCTTGTAGAATTGGGACTGCTAGCAATCTTGTGGTTCATTACACTCATTAACTGTAGTCTTAATTAAGTTTTCGATATATATTTGTATAATATTTGTACAACACAGTATACTTTGGATTTAGATTTATTCATAAGGCTTTTTATTTTTTTTTAAAGAACTTTATTGGGATTACAATCAAATGAAACTCTTTGTCGGCTCTAAATGTCCACCAATAAATTTCCTTATATTTTATGTCTAAAAAAATTATTCTCTGTTTCTTATTGATGAAGCCAGCAAACAATATTTGTGTAGATTTAAATATCTAGAGTTGGCAATAAGTATCCCATTATTCTCACTAGACTTTTTTCAAAAATTTAATATGCAAAAACGATCATTACAATTACTCAAATTAAAATAAACTTTTATACATTTATATACATTTTTCTACTTATTTTAGCGAATATATAAATTAGTGTTTAATGATCACAGCTGATTTGTCACGATAACACTCGATTAATTTTTTTTAAAATTTAAATTCTTTGTATATCTTTGAGCGTCTTGTATCTTTGTCCTGCTGATGCTTTCTTTTACTTTTTTGTTTTTGAACATGATCTTGTACCATGTCAGATAAATCTTCGCGTTGCAAAACTTGACGACTGCGTATCGTTTCCTCGTATCGAGTAGCGATGGTTTCAGAATCCAAATCCAATTCACTGGGATCAAGTGTTAATTCTACTGCTCCTTCACTTTCTGTTGCTCTGACTTCAGCAGTGGAAACTACACCTCGTCGAGCAGCTATAACTGATGGTGGTAATAGACCGCCGCCACCTGTCATATCGTAAACATGAGTACTGCCCATCATGGATGAACCTAATCCTTCACTTCTGCGTTCTGGCAGGACAGTAAATAGAGCAGGATTATCAGTATTTTCCATTTCACGTTCAATTTTCCTCTTTCGAAGTTCTATGTTATCAGGTGTCTTGATACCAGCAGGAATAGATGTAATGCCACTTGGAGTAATAAGTCCTTCAGCATCAGGTGTAATGAGTCCTGTAACGTCTTCTTTACCTAAAAATACATAAAATTACAGAGTAAAATAAAATATTTCATGTTTTAATTTATCAAAAATAAAAATTTAATTTAAAATTTAAGTCTATTAACAAATATTCCTAAGAAAACTCGAACTTTAGAATATAAAGTTTTTTGTGCAGGATAAAACTACACAAAACAGGCTTGCACTTAGGAAGTGTTATTTTCCTCTATAGGATTGCAATATAATTGTAATAATTTAAAAATTAAACTAATAATTTAAAAATTAAAAAAAAAATTCCAACATAGTTGTCTTTTATATTTATCAATGTTTAGTCAATTAAAAAAAGAAGAATTTATATGCATCTTTCACTGGTTAGTCTATTTTGCTTATTTCAAATATTTTTTGTTAATGGGCATATAAGTTAAATAAATAAATAAAAAAGTAGAATAATTTCTTTTTTGAATGCATAAATGTTATTGTAATAATAACATGCAGCCAACCTATATCGTCTTCTTCATCATCGTTGACGTCTTCCTCTTCCCCAGAAGATTCAGATTCAGGTTCTCCCCACCTTCTGCGGTCAACATCTTTATCGAAAGCATCTGCCTCAGGGTCTCTTAATGTACCAAATACATCTCCATACAGTGGTTGTCCAGCATCATCAACTGGTGGCTTACCCCATCCTCCTACATGATAACCAAAAACACATCCTTCAGGAATAGGAGTATTCAAACCAGGGATTTTAAGATTGGGATAACTAGGTGGTGGTCCATACCGCTGCATAGCTACGAGCCATGGAGGTGGTTCTTTGTGACAACTTGGACCAATGGGCATTCCAAGTGCGATACGCAACTCATCTGTCAATGCACCTGGTCTCTTCTCCTTGAATCGAGTTTCATACTCTTTCCCTTCATAATAAATCTCACCATGAACAGTTAGCCGTGGTTTTGTTTGCCATTTGAAAAATGCATCATGAAGTTTCTGATAATCGATATCTATTTTTCCTAGCTTCGGTCTTGCTCGTTCTCTCATGTTAGTTTTAAGCGATTTAGCTTCTTCTTTCTCTTCTAAGCAAGCTCTCATTTCGGTGATTCCTGTTCGTTTAATAAATGCAGGTAAATCATAAGGTGGTTTCTCAATTCCGCGTTTGCCTTGCAAATATTTCCTCTTGAAGCACCAGTGCCTTGGAACAGGAACTGTATTCCTGTGAGCTTTTAGTTGTACCAGCAACTTAGGGTCCCTTGCTGTTATATCATGCACTTCCACCACATCAGGTCTTCCAACCAGTTGTTTAAGTTCTGCCACACTGAGTCTTGCTAATTTTTTTAATTTTTTCTTTGATAGTTTAGGAAAACCATTTTCATCTGTTGATTGTTGCTGGTGTTGTAACTTCAATGGTATGTCATCATCGTATTCATCTGTCATCAAAATTGCTTCTTCTACTTCTTGATTCACTTTTTTTGGATTCACTAATTTAAATGCTTGAAATACTTTGACATATTGCTTGTATGTGGGTTCTAGATCGCCAACACTTGGCATTTCTGGAACATACTCTATTTCTTGATCAGGTTCCTTGACATTGCTGGTAGTTTCAGCTACTGCAGTAATCTCCTTAGTTTCCCCTTGCCCATTATTTCTCTGCTCTTTCATTTTCTGCTTCTTTATCTTTTTCTGTCGCTGTTTCTTTTTTTTTTTATATTCAAGTTTTGCATTATTAACTGGTTTATCATTTGAAGATTGATTCCCGGTGGAATTACATGAAGAGGAATTAGAATGTTGAAGGTTTTGCATTTTCTCTTTTAGTGTATCTAACAAATGCTCAAAGCCTGGTGGTACAAAAATGCCTCTATAAAACATTGTTCCAAATTTTGTAAAATTTTTTCTATAAAACAAACATTAATAAGTCGTGTTGTTGCATTGAATGCAATTATTAGTAAACAGTGAATATTAAACTTTAGTATTTAACTAATCATTCACTTGACCGAAGGTAACCGGTCTACAACAGATTAATACAATTGCTTCATGGTATACGCAATTTAATCAAAATTTACAGCAAACAAAATAAATAGTTATTTTCTTTTCTACGAAGAATTGAGTTAGACCAGGTTAGACATAGGCTCTTCATCTTTAGAACTTGTCTGTTAGACTGTATTAATCAGCCTTCGAGGTTCGTACTGTGTATAGTCTGTATAGTAACTGCAGTGTACACGTGCAGTGCAGAGGACTGAATACACGAGACAGTAAACAACGTACAAGTTTATAGTTGATTGCCCTCTATATATATCATCATATAGTCTGAACTGTCTACAGTATCTGCAGTCGGTAGTGTCGGCACTCTGCACGAGCCATATATATATGAAGTGAAGCCACAAGGAGTCGACAGTTTAAAACTCAACTTTTCAAATAGAGGGGAGAGTAGGGCACCACAGGCAGAAAATGTTTAAAATAGAATAAAAGAGGAAATGGATATGAACTTTCTTTTAAATATTCATGCACTCTTTATTTCTTTAAGAATCGAATACCGTAACGTTTAAACCCATTTGGGCACGCAGTATTTTTTTTATCTCTTATAAAAGAAAACTGCCATGCGTGCCCCCCCTATATTCTATTAGGGAGGTAAAATTGGCAGATCAGGGAGCAGCGTTGCAGAACGATTATCAGAATGACTCCATCCGGCTATGTTCAGATCATAAATGAACTCCAAGCAGCTATATTCGCGTGGTTCGCGCGACAACGAACGGTACCGCCCGAACCAAGTGAACATAGCTGCTTGGAGTTCATTTATCATCTGAACATAGCCGGATGGAGTCATTCTGATAATCGTTCTGCAACGCTGTCAGGGAGGCACGTTTGGCGCGGTCTGGTGGATGTATTTAAAATGTCAGGTTAGGAAAGACGAAAGATTTGCTTTTCTTATATACTAACTTCAAATAAAATATACATTTAAATTATTTTTACCCATTTATATTTATTTAAATCAGTTTTCTATATCATTATAATCACATATTTTTGATTTTTATATTTATTTGTCAGTCTGTTAAATTATTATTCTCTAATTTTTTTATCACAGTTGATCTAAATTATAAAAATAATTATGTTTAATAAATATTAATATTAATAAAGCATCTATTAAGATTAGTATTAACTTAATAATTGTTTATGACATTGGCTGATGGCTCCATAAGGTAATTCAATATATTGAATTTGCACTGGTTGTTTCATAGGTGTTTCAATATATCCTGTATTTGGAAAGGATGATTCGATATAATATTCATTCAACTCTATCTTGAGGTTGAAGTGTAGACGGTACAGTAATTTCTTGTACAATATGACTACACGAATGACCAGTACTTTTTTTACAAGGAGTCATCTTCAATTCAGTAGAGCTTTTTCTTTTCCTAATAAAATTTTGTATGCCAGGAACTATGCTATGATTTGTTATATCAGATAATACATTCATTTTTTTCTTTTGCACTTGCGGTTCTTTATTTATTTTTTTCTTCGATTGTTGTTTTTCTTTCTTTAAGTTTTTTAGTTTTTGAACTATCAAATCTTTCTTATAATCCTCTGCTGTAATAACAGCTGTTTTTCCTGTTATTCTCTTTTTCTTCTCAATGATGTCCAATGTATTTAAAGTACTGTCAGTAGAGGAGGATGCTCTCTGAACAGGGTTGGCCAAAGAATCAGAAACAACGACAGCATCATTTAATTCAGGAGCAGTTTGATTGCTCGATAAAGATTCATTTAGGCAAGACATACTTAATGCTGGTGATGCAACCTCTCCTTGAGAAAATGATGCTAACGAAGAACTCTAAATATAAATACATTAATCAAAATCTACATATTTTTCAAATTTGATTAAACTAGTATAAATTATACCAACCAAAAGATCTATTATAGGTTTCATCGCTTGTATGATTAAGCTCACAGGAATTTTTATTTCACTCGAGTCAGAATTTCCACTTTTTAAACTAGTTGAATTAGTATTTCCTTTTTGCATTTCTTGAATTATATGTTGATATTTGTTTATTTGTGCATTTGAATCTACTTGACAAAAATTTATTTTATTTTTTTATATATACTGAATTTTATTTTGGATATTAGAAAATAATTTTTCATACTTTCTACGCTCTTCTCATTGAAGCCAAAAACCCTTACTTTTGACGTATGCTGAGCTTTTCTGTAGGATAAATTATGCCTATGCATGAAACTTTGAAGTCAATGTTTACCTGCGAGACCTAAAAAAAAAATATGCAATAGCAACAAAAACTTATAAAAGTAAACTAATTTGTATATTTCTATTTACTTACCACTTTCACTATTAAAATTATGTGCGATACCTAGCTTAATAGCATAATCAAAAGCGAGACGTTTAACCTCTGTTGCTGAAAGTCCTGATAATTGACTTTCCATTTTAATAATGTACCCAGCTAGGGCAGCTTCCTGTTCATCTGTAAAAATCCTCTTGAATCCTGATTCTACATAAGATATCA
>UELU01145379.1:3372-13809 GCA_900490025.1 Megastigmus dorsalis | reverse complement strand
TCGTCAATTTTTTTGGCCTCAATATCAGATTTTTTTTTCTCTGTCTTCTTCAGTTCGTCTATCTTTTTCGCATCGCCAATAGATTTTATTTTATCTGCCTTCTTCAGTTCGTCAATTTTTTTGGCATCAATATCAGATTTTTTTTTCTCTGCCTTCTTCAGTTCGTCTATCTTTTTCACATCGCCAACAGATTTTATTTTTTCTGCCTTCTTCAGTTCGTTCACTTTTTTAGCATCAATATCAGATTTTTTTTTCTCTGCCTTCTTCAGTTCGTCTATCTTTTTCGCATCGCCAATAGATTTTATTTTTTCTTCCTTCTTCAGTTCGTCAATTTTTTTGGCATTCATATCAGATTTCTTTTTTTCCGTTTTCTTTAGTTCGTCCATTTTTTTTCCGTCTACAGCTGATTTAATGTTTCCTGCCTTCTTTATTTCGCCCATTTTTTTGGCATCCATATCTGATTTAACATTCATTTTAGTATCAGAGTTTAATAAGATGGAACCAGAAATACCACCGACAGAGCTACCTGAGCTGCTTTCTGTAATAACAATGTGAAAAATTGCAAATATTAAGAAATTAAATATTTTGTTTATATAGTTTAGTTCTCGAAGAGAAAGTTTATATTAAAAATTACTATATTTTATTTATCAATTTTATAATACAAATTATAAAATTTATTATATTTTTTTCCATTTTGTAGGTCATTCTATGCTTACTATGGAATATACTAATTTTGAATGTTAGCTTTTCCTGCAGTTCTCTTAGATACACGGGCGTGAAGCAGGCATTTCTGGCATTGGTGTAGTCAAATATTATACAAGTGAGATCCACCTACTCTGCGCCCACGTATTAATCCTGCGTAAGCAAATCATGACTTTTCATCTTAATTTTCTTTGCTAAGCATGAAATTAGGTCACTTGAATATCCACGCTTTGTGCGAAGAAAATCAACTCGAAAAGTCGTATTTTGCGCACTTACTAGGAGAGTCCACACTCTCCTGATCATGGAGTTAACTGATACTTTACAGAGCCATATTAGGCGAAAAATAGGAAATCAGCGTTGGAATTAACGCCGAGGAATCGAGTATCTCAAATTTCTTGCCAAAGGATATATTTACACAATTCTTCACCTAAATCCAAGACCCGGTTGGGTCTGAACTTTCCTCATCAGTTGAAATAGTACATTACGTTACTTGTAAACGACGGAGGTTATATCGACAAGAATATAGTTAGACAATCAAATGAATCGAGATAACTTGAGCGGACGTATTGTATTCGATATTTTTTCAAACAACATGCTTAAAGTCCGATTTTGTACACGGAGTCAGAAAATGTATTTTATAGTCTAAGTTTGCTAGTTTATTTTCACTCGTACGTATACTCATGTATGCATAAATACCCACATAACACGAAATATTGCAGCAATATTACATGGCGTAGCCATAGTATAGTATCGTAACGATACATGAATTCCAACCTACCACATCTTTATTAAAATTCAAACTAATGGGATTACATTTCCATTAGAAGACCTACCTTGCTTCGAACAGTTGAATGTGGGTGTTTTCTTTACGCCTACTGTGATACTTATGTATAGCTTATCACCTTGATTAGGTAGAATGTCCACTATAAGCGTTTCCCATATCGTTTTATTGCCCATATCGGGATACGTAAATTTCCCATTATTTATTTTATTTGAGATTGTGTATGGTCTCTGTACGAGGAAAATATGAATTTTTAATGCTGAACCATAGAAAATATATTAATTTAATTCAATAAAATTATTTTAGATATTATTGAAGTAAGTAACTTACAGATTTAGAAAATTTGCATTTCTTTTGATATACAAACAACATATCTTTCACGATGCGTAACATAACATTATCCCCGGGTGTATTAATGTATTCACATAAACTTTTAGTTCCATCAACCCTTTTAGTCGTACCTTCCATGTGGGTCTTACGTACCTGTAAATAATTATGGTTCCTTGAGTATCATATATGTTAACTTTTAGAGAATGAGCTTCTCATAAATGAGAAATTTTTTTACACTAGCGCTTAAAGTACCACTTTTATTCCCGGCGCACCTTTTAAGCGCTTGCATGAAAAAAAATCAATATGCACCATGGAAGTAAAATTGGTCAGTCCAGACCTCGTGTTTTACACGGGTTCTGGACTGTCCGTGTTTTTTCCTCGCTAGATACATAATATACTATTATTTTACACTCTTACGATAAAATTATTTGCATCGATATCCTGTAGAAATTGAATATGCTGAGATGTTCTTGAACCTGTTAGTTTAAAATACGGATTCTCCGGAATTCGTAGATTTTTTTTTTCTATATCAACTTTGTATTCACATAGGCGTGTCTAAACAAAAATGTTCAAATATTAATTTATTATTTTAACATATCTTAAATTATACTGTTCTAATAGCTGTAAAATAATAATGTTTGAAAAAAGCTATTGTCTCCAATAGTGGAACAGATTTTTAATTTGGAGTAGTTCTGGAATAGGGGTTGTGTTCATTACTGGAATTACGTTTTTGCATAAAAATAAAATTTGGATTTTTAGTCGAATTTGATAGAGTTTTTATAAATAATTAAGATGCAACTTTTTTCGTAAAACTAATTTTTTAAGAAGTTATAAAGGTTTAAAGCTTTAATTTTTTGTTCTGTAGAAAAATATAAAGAAAAAATAAGAGTATAGTATCGTAACGTCACACGAATTTCAATTCATCAAAAATATCATGTAAAATCTTAATCACGAGAAGAAGTTTTTTCTGAGAATAAGATATGTAGTAAAGCAAATAATAATAAGTATTATACTCGGGAATATCCATGGCTAAAGCACGAAAGTATGCACAACGCAAAAATACACAAGCGTTTTTCACCCGCCATTGCGTACTTCACTAATCGAACTGATGTTCAACGCACACCTTACACATTATGTACTATCGTTCCGCGAAGATAATTCATGCGATTCACGATATAATTAAGTAGTTAGAAGTTTAAGTATCAATTGTTTAAATATGCATTGGTAATTTCCATAAATACTATATAAAAAACTATTATTATTTATTTATTAATTTTTGCGTTAGACAGAATTTCGACAGTCTATAGCAATGGGCAATGTAACAATGCCTATTGCAATTAAAGAAAACATTTAATAAAAAGAATAAATTCAACCTTTAACAAATATAGCATAATAATTTTGATGCAGTAGTAGATTTAAATAGTAATTTAATAGTATATAGATTTATTTCTAAATCAGAATCATATGTTTCATTACTGAATAATCATATTTTGAGATTGATGTTTACAACAGGTAGAAAAAATTGGCACACAGAGTAATGGCTTTACTATACGTCCATGCATTAGTCCTACCCGTAGGTCTGTATGATTTTACGCATCTGAATTTTCCTTATGAGTAAAAGTATGTCATAGAATTTGATCATTTTTTAGGTATGGAGCTAATTTATATAAAAAAAATTTATATAAAAAAAAATATTAAATGTTTTTCCTGGTGAGTTAATAATTTTGTAGTTTTGTATAATACACTGATAATTAATACACCTTATACCATTTTTATCGCAAATTAATACGACCTTGAATAAAATTATTAAGCTTAAAAATTATAAAGGCTTGTAAGTTTATAAATATTTTATGTAACTTGATCAAACTGATGCTTCTAGTCCTGAGCGTCGTTTATTAGCTTAGCTAAGGAGTTTATGGCCTTGTAAGATTTACAAAAACAAATATAAAATAAATGAAAGCTTTTTCTCAATTTTTTCTACCAATCAGAAAACGTTCAACCTGCCTCCAATGAAAAACCTGTGTATTTTTTAATGCTACTTGGTGGCTAAGTTGCTACTAGTAAAGCCTTAATTGTCATTAGGAAGATATCTCTCTCTCTCGTTCCATCGCTCTCTTTCGCTTTCTCTCGCTCTCTCTTCTCCACCTGGATGCTTAGTCGCTCCGTTATGCACACTGGGATATCATCTTTTATCTGACTTGTGTATATTTTATGGTATTGTATTTGTTTTATAAGTTGGACGGCGATAGATAATTAAGACTGATTATATTTTAGCAATATTTAATAATAAGACTGTGATATATTTATTTATTATACTATTTATTTGATTAATGTTACAGTATATAAAAAAATATTGTATTTTTGATTTATAATAAAATAAAAGTTATCTATCTATCTATTTATCGCTCTCTCTCTCTCTCTCTCACTCTCGGCTTGGAGTGATTTAAAAAAATGTAGCTTGGATAGAGACAGCAGTGCGTAATGAAATATTGCGAAACCGAGTTAAAACGGCTACGAGAAACGCGATTTGTTCTTACTACTCACATAAATTAAGTAGCGCCTAGAGCTTAGTTGAAATGTGGAGACAGGTAGGTAAACTGGGATTAACAGCGAAATCTAAGGAACCAAATGCATCTTCAGTGGACTTAAACGATCTTAATAGATACTTTGTCAAAAACAATACCATCTCGGCGTTTACAGATACGTGCAACTGTCAGTATTTCTCCGGATGACCGTTTCTATTATGCTTATGTTGACTCGTTAGAGGTCTGGCGGTGCAAACCACCCGTTCTAACACCAGTGGCCCGGACGGAATGTACCTGTATGTTTTCTTCAACAGTGTTTGCCGATCATCGTGTCTATTTTGTTTAGCATCTTCGACAATTCACTTCATCATCAGGAGTTTTCTCGTCTGGCTGGAAAAAAACCTTTATCCATCCAATTTCGAAATGCTATCCTCCGCGTGAAATGGGCCACCTTAGACCTATTAGTATTCTGTATGCGGCATCCAAAATTCAAGAGTCATTCGCCTTTAACCAGATACAGAATTATACCTCGAAAAATAACTTGATTGACCCTTTTCACTCGGGTTTTCGCAAAAAGGATAGTGGATGATATACACGAAACCATAGATAGGGAGGAAGTCATGTGTTTCGTGGGCATTGATTTTACAAGCGCATTCGGCCACGTTAACATCAATCTCCTTATTGACAAATTGAAGATACTGGACTTTTCTGACAGTGTATGTGAATGGTTATATTCCTTCATGATTGTCCGCTCGCAAGTAACTATATCTCCTTCCGGGCAATATAGTACGCCGATTACAAGGAACTGTGGGGTGCCACAAGGAAGTCCGATATGGCCGCTATTCTTCTCGCAATTTTAATCAATGATATCCCAGACGTGCTATAATATTGCTCTCTCCACTTATACGCTGATGATCTCACGATATACTATAGCGGGAATTATAAAAATAGCAATGAAATTGTGGATCTTCACAATTTCTTTACCTGGGCAAAAAGAAATGGTTTAATAATTAACGTCGCTAAAACTCAGGTCACTTGGTTCGGCGCTCGTGGATTCATTAGTCGTATGCACTCGCGATTCCGAATATTATCCTATTGAATGAAACGATTGAGACTCGAGATACTGTTAAAATATTGGGTGTAGCACTGGATAGCACGTCTAGGAAATGTATTTCGTTACTAGCACGCCTTCGAAAGTGTAGGGAATGCATTCTTCGGAACACTAAAATTCTGTTAATGAAAGCACTAGTATTTCCGTTTCTTGACAATTGCGCGGGTCTCCTTCACGGTTTATAGTATTGTAACGGGATACAGAGACTCGCTGGACTATATGAACGACAAATTGGAGCAGGTAGTAGCCGCATTATCTGTTATAAAATCGTCTCGCAATCTAGTCGGCGCGGAACAATCCTACGCAAACGAGGCAGCGGCGTATTCAGCTTCTTGGAAGCAGCCTGCGAACAGTGTCTCGTTGTCTAGAGGATAGACTTTTCCTATCATCAAAACGAATCGTATCGTTATTGGACCTTGCGCGGAGTCTGCAATACGTATATCATCCTCTAGCGCAACTATAGACGTTCTTCAAAAGGAGATCGGTACGACTACATTTAAATTAAATTACAGACGCATTAGATACGGGCCCAAGAACTCTGTAATCGTGGAGGGCGACGCGAAAAGACTGATGCTTTAGCTAGTTGCAACTTGCGTAGAAGGGCAGGGTTAGAATTAAAACAGGATGCCAAACTAAACCCTCAACTAATAATTCATGGAGTTCCGGTAAATTTAAATCGAGAACAAATTATTAAATGTCTGGTGGAAAAAAATGTGACAGATGCGACAGAGGATGATTTTAAGGCGGTTTATTTATATCCCACAGAATCACGTTACTTTACAGAGTTTCAAATGCTTTGGCTTCGGTCACATTTCCAGCGCCTGCAGAAATAAGAGTAGTTGCGGCAATTGTTCAGGCGAGCATCTTGCGAAGGAGTGTGACGGAGAGAGCGAGATGAAATGCGTAAATTGTTTAAGGGCGAAACGAGAAAGCTACAGTCATTCAGCTACGGACAGAACGAAATGTCCATTATTTCGTAATAGGATAGATAGCAGGATCGCTTCAATCGATTGTGGAAGTACGTAACATATGGAATCTCTCAATCTACCATACTAACGCAAATCGTTGGAAGCACACTTTGCCGATCAGTGAATCCTTTTTTAAGCCAGCGAGGTCATCTGACTTTTTAAAAATACCAGACTATAAATTAGTAAGAGTCGATCGGTTGGGTAAGGGAGACGGAGGTGTAGCCCTTTTTATTTACAAGTCGATACGTTTTGAAATTATTGATCAGTCGCAGCAACTGGAAATCTATTCTAAATGGAATTCCTCTTCGTGTTATTACAACTAAAATCAGTTAAAGTACTGTTAGGTACTTTTTTTATGGTGGCTATAAAGGGCAAATCGCTTCGCGACCGTAGACGGGCTCGGGATCCCGCTCCCGAGGTCGGAGACATCGAGCTCGGGACCCGTCACCCGCCCGTGAGCCGACCAGTGCGCTATCGTCAATCAGGACCGAGATATGTGATACCCATCGCGTTCGAGGCATCCGACAGCCTCCAGTCAGCTAAACCCCAGCTCCTTGATCAACGGTTGATTGAATCAACTGCCGAACAAGGAACTGTAACATCCACCCTCTTCACCAAACCGGCCCAGGACTGTTGTGCACATCACTTCGGGCCGGCCGGCGTGTCTAGGTCCTATGTCAATCTTGTCAGTCTTTTTGCCCTGTAGGACTTCAGTCACGTATCGTGTTATATCATCCCATGTCTGTTTGCTGTTTAGCATGAGTGTTACGACATTGTCTGGTGTCATGTACCCTACCGCCGTCTCCAGTCGGTGTCTATCGACCGTCCAGCGGGGGCACGCGAAAAACGTGTGCTCCGCGTTGTCCCTGTCGTGTCCGCAGTACCTGCAGGACAGGGTCATTACCTTCCCCATCCGATGCAGGTAGTGTCGGAAGTACCCGTGCCCTGAGAGGAGCTGGGTTAAGTAAAAATTTACTTCTCCCGCTCCCCTCTCCGTCCAGAGTCGTACGTCCTGTATTAGGCGTCTCGTCCACTTGTCTCTGTCACTGTTCGTCCAACGGGATACCAGTCTGCCAGTGTCTCTGTCCGTGCGTCTGTTCCCCTTCGGAGACGGTGCAATATGCGGACGCGATTCGCAGCGCCCCCGTTTTCTGTACCGCGGCCATCGCCTTGCGATACTTCTCAACGCCTAGCGCGCCACCCCATAATTCGGCCCCATAAAGGAGTACCGAATGGGTCACCTTCATGAGTAGTCTACGTATGCTCAGTTTCGGTCCTTTCGTGTTTGCCATGAGGCGGGAGAGCGCAGCTGTCTTTGAGGCTGCCCTCTCAGCGGCTCCCTTGATGATCGGCCAGAAGGTCATCCTCGTATCCAAGGTAACCCCGAGATGTTTGGTCTCCCCTCCGGGCCGCACGATGGATCCGCCCACCATCATGGGTATCATCGCGTCTATCCGTCTTCTCGTCAAGTACCACAGTTCCGTCTTTTGCGTCGCTAGCTGTAGTCCCCGTGTTTCCATCCATTCCTGTACTCGTCTCATCGCCTGGTTCAGTCGCATCTGAGTCAGGCGTGTGTCTCTCGTCGTTATGACGATGACTAGGTCGTCTGCGTATGCGACTAGGTAGACCCCTAGAGGAATCGGAAGGTCCAGCACTTCATCATATATCACATTCCATACGTCGGGGCCTATGATCGAGCCCTGCGCCACCCCGGCTGTGATTTTCCTGTCCTTGACCCGGGTCTCCGTTACGTAAGTGATGTAGCGTTCTCGTAGGTAGTCCTTCATAACTCGGAGCTAGGTATTATTTATAGTTACTATTTATACTGTTTATATATATCAAAATGCTGGTATTGGTCAGATATTGTAGAGGCATTTATCAACTGCAATACGGGGCACGTATTCTTTCAAACTTTGTTTATTCTAGTTGATCTAGTGGACTAGTAGCACTAGAAGAGATGGTGTATCTCCCAATACTTAAGAGTGCACACTAAAACTAATATACGAACTTTCTAGGTCTAAAGTGCACACTTTTGGAACTCTTTCCCCAAATTTTTTTTATTCTTATTATGTGTGCATCAGCGAAAGATCAAAGGTAATCTCCTTCAGGCAAAAATATTGTCCCAGTATTTCGGGTCATGACGTCCGGTTTGCCACGATCGGCTTTCCAATCTTGCCGAACGTGAAGCGTACGATTACATGTAGAGGTTTTCGGAATTTCGATGAGTCCGCCTTTCTGCACGACCTTGCGACGTGCGACTGGACCAGAGTTTCGGATATGCAGGATATAGACGAAAAAGTCCGAGTTTTTACTTCACTGATTATTGGGGCTTATGATACACACGCACCATACATTACTTTTTTTCCAAGAAGAAAGCAGTCGTGAAGAATATAAGCTGCTACGTAATCGGGTTAAACTTGCTACGAGAAATGCAATTTCGATATATTTTCGCAATAAATTAGTACAAGCTACAAACAGTACAGAGTTGTGGAAATGTATTGATGAAATGGGTATTCGTTCGGCTAAGAAGGGAGTGGCCCCCCTTCCAGGTCGATGTGAATCCACTCAACAAGCACTTTTTGGGTAACGTTGCGCTCATCTTGAGGTACTCGGTGCCAGCTGTTAGAGTTGCACCGAATAACAGATTTTATTTCCGCCACGTCGCTACCGTCGAAGTAGTTTCGACTATTTTCTCGGCGAAATCTAATGCAAAAGGACCGGATGATATCCCCGAAAAGTTTCTCAAACAGTGAACATTTAAAATATGAACATTTTCAGTCTTCCCGACAGACTGGAGGAGGGCAAAAGTTCGATCTTTGTCGGAATTGAACCCTCACGCGGAGGCGAAACTCTATAGGCCTATTAGTATTTTATGTGCAGCCTCGAAGGTGCTGAAAACCTTGGCATTTAATCAGATATCGGATTTTTTCACGCAACATGACCTCTTAGATGGATTCCAGCCGGGATTCCGGAAGAATCACAGCTTGCATACGGCTCTTATAAACATAGTCGACAGCTTCAGAGAGGCCATTGACCGCGACAATGTTGCGTTGGTGATCGCAGTTGACTATACAAGAACATTCGATCTGGTCAATGCAGGCCTGCTTGTCGAGAAACTCAAGGAGCTTTGCTTTTCGGACGTAGTTTGCCGCTGGGTTGAGTCTTATCTGGATAACCGCAGCCAGGTCGTGATGACTTCTATTGGTGCTCCTTGAGCGAAGTTAGGAATGTAGGGGTGCCACAAAGCAGTCCAATAGAACCCCTATTTTTCTCTGCTTTAGCTAACGATGCTCTTAAAGTGCTTCGCTTGTGCAATAACCATCTATATGCAGATGATTTTCCGATTTATTGTGTCGGATCATTTAATTATTTAGAGGGGATCTTAGAGAAGATTAATGCAGATCTCAGTTACAGATCTATAAAAGACTCGATTTATGATCAAAGTTTAACATTGAATAGCAGGAAAAAATAATAAATACAAAATATGATGTTATGAGAGGCGGATAAATGACCCATAGTTTAGTATTGGCAATTACCAGGATAGTTGCTTTATTGAAAAAAAAAAATATATATTATATATGAATTTACAGCTGTGTGCATGTGGAGATATACCGCTCAGCGAGCCACCATGAAGGTGACTGACTCGAATTGACGCTTGAGTGCTCATCTTGATTCGGCTGCGATAATACATTCATACTTACTTTCATACCAATTTATTATTATAATATATATATATATAAATGCGTGTGTGTGTGACCGTATGTATTTATTTGTGTTATAAATAATATTCATATATTTATATTATATTTCTCATTATACTCTACATCTAATTGCTATTACATATAGGATTTACGTACGCCAGTGTATGTGTGTAAAATGTTCGTCTAGCAGTATGTATGAAAATCTGAAATTGCGACGAGTCTGCCATAATTTCATCAAGAAGTTTACAAAAGACATTTTTTAAAAACTATGCAGATTCCTAACGTCATACAGGTTACCCTAAAAATTCCTTCTCACGAA